>PUFA01001511.1:0-40131 GCA_003508835.1 Eonycteris spelaea
AGAGGAGGGGGGAGGAGGAGGAGGAGGAAGGAGGTGGAGGAGAAGAAGAAGAAGGAGGAGGAGGGGGGGAGGAGAAGAAGAGAAGAACTAATGAATAAAGAAAGAAAAGATAGGAAAAACTACAAAAGAAGAAGAAGCAAGAGAAGATCAAACAAAGTCACGCGAAGACAAGAGGTGGACAGAACAGAAGACAAAGAGGAGGGGGGGATACGAAGGAGGTAGGAAAGAAGAAGAAAAAGAGAAGGGGAGAAAGAAGGAAGGAAGGAAAGAAAGGGAAGAAAGAAGAAGAAGAAGAAGAAAGAAGAAGAAGAAGAAGAAGAGAAGAAGAAGAAGAGGAAGAAGAAGAAGAAGAAGAAGAGAAGAAGAAGAAGAAGAAGAAGAAGAAGAAGAAGAAGAAGAAGAAGAAGAAAAGAAGAAGAAGAAGAGGAAGGAAGAGAAGAGGAGGAAGAGGGTGGCAGGGTCCGGGGGAGGCGGCGGTAGACGTGAGAGAGGACAAGAAGCAGCTGGGTCGGGGCCTTTAGAACCAATGCAGGAGACAAGAAATAGCAATGGTTGTGAAAGCCCTATCTCATGTAAGGGTTTCCCGCCCCCCACCAAAGAGCTGTGATTCTTGGTGGTTAGAAAGCAGCTGAAATGCTGATGAATAGCACGTGTGTTCACAATTTCTATGTGGAAAGCCGAAGAGCATGTCCAATGAACTAGGTCTGTTCCATCACGTGTGTCTCTCTGGAAATCAATACAAACACGAAGAAAGTCTTTGCCCCGGTCAAGAACGTATGGGTAGAATGTCAAAGGCCGGGCAGGACTCTAGTGTCCATGGGAGACCATTCTGAAGTCAACACTGAGATCAGAGATCAGAACAGTGAAAAGCAACTTGAGATGATCAGTACGTAGGGATCAAGGAGAAGGATGAATGCCACAGAGGGACCTTGAAAGCGGCCGGTCTCCATTACTGCCCTGGCCACTGAGAGAGGGACGACGGCCAAACACTCACCTGCATCACATCTGAGGGATGACCGGCTGCTTGACTGTCTCACTTGGACGGCACGGGACACTTTGGATCTTGGAAAGCCAGGCGCCATCAGCTAGACTCGCTCCAATGCGTCTGCCAAATGGAAGCCGCGATGACCATCTCGAGGACTAGCGTCCACCAAAAGCTTGACAAAAACCCACAACCCAGAGAAATACTCCATAGACATTAGAGGGAAAAGGAAGGTTCGAAAACAACTGTACAGGGCGCATAGTAATGTCAAAATGTGTGAATTCCTCTCTCCATCACATAACCCAAAGCATGAAGAGAATGCCAAATTTTCGAGCTGCTTGGATCTGGAGCACGTGTCTCCAGGGGACTTGTGTTTTCCCCTATATGGCAAGTCCTGCAGTGAATGGGTTCTGTATGCAACATGTCAAGGGAACTGAGCTCTCCACAACACTGTTCACCTTCAGACCAAACAGTACTTGCGTTCGCTGTGCTTCTGCTACCCTCCAGTGCTAGCACAAACACATGCTTCGACCATCGAACAAGATTTAGCATCCAGGCTCTTTTTTTTACTTTTACTTCTCTTTTCTTTCTTTCTTTCTTTCTTTTTATTTATTTATTTATTTATTTATTTATTATTTTTTTTATGTATGTATGTATTTATGTATGTATTTATGTATGTATGTATTCATGTATTTATGTATTTATTGGTTATGTTGAGAGATACTGTGTTTGACAAAAAATCAATCGGTGTCGATGATAGAAAACGGAAATGCCCACCAAGCTACAGAGACAGTACTCACGACGCGTCAGCTCCCTTTCTCAGAGACTCAGAGGTCTTTGATCCTGAGCATAAGTCTTACAATGGGCTTCTGGGTGTGTTGACTGAAATCACTCTATCTGCTAAAGGAGTGCAAACTTTCAACTGGTTTTTGCTACCTCATCCTTCCTTCCGGCACATATCACCACGCACATTTGCTATACAAACATGGAATTCCATAGACAAATAAACAAAATACATACATACATACATACATACATACGTACGAGGAAGAAGAAACACACACACACACGCACACACACACACACTCACGCGCACACACACACACACACACACACACAAGGATGTATGTCATTTCCCGGTGTTCAGCGGCGTGCGCTGCCTTTCAGGCTTTGGCACTTCTTTTTGGATTTCCTTTTCCTTTCCTTTGCTTCTTTATCCATGGATCTTTTTCCCTTGGCCAAGAAAAAGACAACCGTGGCAATGAACAGCTTCTCTAACACCATGGGATACATTCATGCATGTGTCATAGAGTGTGTACCTTGGCTCAATTAGAGGAATGTTTCCACCGTGCACATGCCCTTCGGGGTTCTGCACGGGAGCGCCGCGAGTTTTCCACAGAATACCTATTGTCAGCTTAGACTTGAGCAAGTGAAGCCACTTCATGTTTTCGAACCAATGCACGAGGTGACACTGCCCTTCCGGTATGCAACCTTGCACACTAGCGGGCATCATTGAGCACTTTCTTGCCCCCCTGGACAACTGGAAAACGATGGGCCATGACCATAGCAGGGTGCATTTCTTTGCTTTTCAGGAAGCTTCGACCACTTCTTGTTGTCTCTCAGCATTGGAGGGGTCTTTGTACCCCTCTGTGGGCGTGCTCCATTGACTGGGTTTCGGACTTTGGCTTTTGGGTTTCAATGTTCAGGTTCAGCTCTGCCTCAGTCGGCTCATTGAGCTTTCTCACGTCTGTTGCCAATGTAGAGAAGAATGGTCATTCCTGGTGCTTTCGCGATGCTTCTCATCCTTTGGGTTTGCTTTGCTATGGATCGTTGTGCTTTGGTTTGGGTGGCGGCACATTGGTTTGGTTTGGTTGGGATGTCTTTGGATGCGTTGTGCTCTCGTCTTCCTAATGCTCTCCAGGTCTTGTGGAAAGGACCGGAGGACACAAAAGCCTTCCCATTGTCCCTTGGGAAAGCGGATGCGGATCCCTTGCGAATAGAAATGTCAGAGAGCTGACCAAAGCCCTGGGCGACTGGAGGGTGTGGCCTCCAAAGGCCTGGAGGCGGGCCAAATGGAATCGGGGCGGGCCAGTGGCCTGAGCTGCGTCCAGTCCCAGAAGCCTTTGCCACGGCTGCCGGCCCTCACCGTTTCCCTGGCTACCGATTCCTCGCATTCCCGGCAGGCTTCACGCGCCCTCAGCACCGAGACCGCGCGGGCCGCCAAAGCAGCGGGGAGCCTGTCCGGGGACTTTGACAGCTCCATCTCCCCGGGTCGCCCGTCAAAAAGCGGCAGCAAGCCGGTGGGCCACGTCCACTGGCATCTTTCGACACTCGATGCCAAAGACCGCGTCGTCCGCCCCCTCACCGGCTCCCGTCCGGACGCGGGCACACAGTCGCTTGGCAAGAAACGACCCTTGGAGCCTGGCTTTCTCCTCTTGGCCCCGGTGACTCTGGGATCAGGTGGCTGGACCGTGCCGGGCTCTGGCGCGCGCGGCGCAGGAGGTTCCGAAGGTGCGCGGCCTGTGCCGGGAAGAAGCGAGCAGCACCCGGGGATCTGGCCAAGTCCAAGTGTCCCCACGGCCTGGCCTGGCCACTGGCCGCTGGGCCCCACACCTGCATCCCGACGCGCTGCTTCACGTCAGCGATGACCGAAGAAAGGGTCCTGCGTAGCTGTAGCTGCGCTCCGGCGATGCAGCTGCACAACAGCTGCACCACTTGGCTCAATGCGTGCACACACACACACGAGGTCCATGGCCAAGGCGGATGGCGCTCGCCGTGCTCGGCGCCGCACCCACCTCTCGCCCACAGCACGCGAGAGCGAACTGGCAGGGCGCGCTACCCCAAGCTTGCTCGCTGCCCTGCCTCTGGCACGTGTATGTGCCACTCCCTTGCTGGCTGTGGTCCCCACACGCCATCAGTTGCGGCGCTGCTGGCCACAGACGCCCCTTTCCCGAGCCCCGCTCAACCCGCCTCGGGCTTCTCGGCTCCTCCGAGCCCGGCTGCCCGCTCCCCCGCGTCCGGACCGCAACCTAGGCCAGGCCGAAGGCGACCAGCATCTGGCGCAGCATTTCCATCCCCGCCAAGAAAGCAGGGGCGTGGACCGCGTCCTTCCTAGGTCCGCAAGCTGCCGGCAGGACACACGTCTCCTCTCACTCCGCCACATCCCCGCCGCACATCCAAATTTGAGAAAGGGCCCCAGGCACGGTCACAGGTCCCATTGGGCCACAGGGATCAGAACTCGTAAGCAGCAGGGGCACAATTGGACTCCATCTCTCTCGGACGCCAAGCGGAGTCCTTCTTGGCCGAGGGTCTAGCTAAGAGGTCCCCTCACACGGGGACATGGGCACGGGGACAGATGGCAGGTGAAGGAAGCTCCTTCCACACGACTAAAATCCCGGCTTCAAGGCCTCCTGTTCTCCATGCTCACACCTACTCACACCATGCAGTCTCACAGCACCGCTCCAGAAGCTGGCCAAATATTCCCAGTGCCAATGCATGATAGAAATGTGCTCATTACCTTTCCTCGGAACTCTCCAGTACTGAGGTTCATTAGTTTCTTGAAGCAGGAGGAAAAGGAGGTGGACACGATGAAGAGGAGGACAAAAGGAGGGGGAGGAGGAGGAGGAGGAGGAGGTGGAGGAGAAGAAGAAGAAGGAGGAGGAGGGGAGGAGAAGGAGAAGAAGAAGAAGAAGAAGAAGAAGAAGAAGAAGAAGAAGAAGAAGAAGAAGAAGAAGAAGAAGAAGAAGAAGAAAGAAGAAGAAGAAGAAGAAGAAGAAGAAGAAGAAGAAGAAAGAAGAAGAAGAAGAAGAAGAAGAAGAAAGAGCAGGGCAGGAGGAGGAGGAGATGCAGGGTAAGGCAGGGTCCGGGGGAGGCGGCGGTAGACGTGAGAGAGGACAAGAAGCAGCTGTCAGGTATGTGCCTTTAGAACCAATGCAGGAGACAAGAAATAGCAATGGTTGTGAAAGCCCTATCTCATGTAAGGGTTTCCCGCCCCCCACCAAAGAGCTGTGATTCTTGGTGGTTAGAAAGCAGCTGAAATGCTGATGAATAGCACGTGTGTTCACAATTTCTATGTGGAAAGCCGAAGAGCATGTCCAATGAACTAGGTCTGTTCCATCACGTGTGTCTCTCTGGAAATCAATACAAACACGAAGAAAGTCTTTGCCCCGGTCAAGAACGGTATGGGTAGAATGTCAAAGGCCGGGCAGGACTCTAGTGTCCATGGGAGACCATTCTGAAGTCAACACTGAGATCAGAGATCAGAACAGTGAAAAGCAACTTGAGATGATCAGTACGTAGGGATCAAGGAGAAGGATGAATGCCACAGAGGGACCTTGAAAGCGGCCGGTCTCCATTACTGCCCTGGCCACTGAG
This sequence comes from Eonycteris spelaea, assembly GCA_003508835.1. Taxonomy (NCBI): domain Eukaryota; kingdom Metazoa; phylum Chordata; class Mammalia; order Chiroptera; family Pteropodidae; genus Eonycteris; species Eonycteris spelaea. The sequence goes on from PUFA01001511.1 coordinate 5,357, forward strand.
AGAGAGGGACGACGGCCAAACACTCACCTGCATCACATCTGAGGGATGACCGGCTGCTTGACTGTCTCACTTGGACGGCACGGGACACTTTGGATCTTGGAAAGCCAGGCGCCATCAGCTAGACTCGCTCCAATGCGTCTGCCAAATGGAAGCCGCGATGACCATCTCGACAGGACTAGCGTCCACCAAAAGCTTGACAAAAACCCACAACCCAGAGAAATACTCCATAGACATTAGAGGGAAAAGGAAGGTTCGAAAACAACTGTACAGGGCGCATAGTAATGTCAAAATGTGTGAATTCCTCTCTCCATCACATAACCCAAAGCATGAAGAGAATGCCAAATTTTCGAGCTGCTTGGATCTGGAGCACGTGTCTCCAGGGGACTTGTGTTTTCCCCTATATGGCAAGTCCTGCAGTGAATGGGTTCTGTATGCAACATGTCAAGGGAACTGAGCTCTCCACAACACTGTTCACCTTCAGACCAAACAGTACTTGCGTTCGCTGTGCTTCTGCTACCCTCCAGTGCTAGCACAAACACATGCTTCGACCATCGAACAAGATTTAGCATCCAGGCTCTTTTTTTTACTTTTACTTCTCTTTTCTTTCTTTCTTTCTTTCTTTTTTTATTTATTTATTTTATTTATTTATTTATTATTATGTATGTATTATGTATTTATGTATGTATTTATGTATGTATGTATTCATGTATTTATGTATTTATTGGTTATGTTGAGAGATACTGTGTTTGACAAAAAATCAATCGGTGTCGATGATAGAAAACGGAAATGCCCACCAAGCTACAGAGACAGTACTCACGACGCGTCAGCTCCCTTTCTCAGAGACTCAGAGGTCTTTGATCCTGAGCATAAGTCTTACAATGGGCTTCTGGGTGTGTTGACTGAAATCACTCTATCTGCTAAAGGAGTGCAACTTTCAACTGGTTTTTGCTACCTCATCCTTCCTTCCGGCACATATCACCACGCACATTTGCTATACAAACATGGAATTCCATAGACAAATAAACAAAATACATACATACATACATACATACATACGTACGAGGAAGAAGAAACACACACACACACGCACACACACACACATCACGCGCACACACACACACACACACACACAAGAGGATGTATGTCATTTCCCGGTGTTCAGGACGTGCCTGCCTTCAGGCTTTGGCACTTCTTTTTGGATTTCCTTTTCCTTTCCTTTGCTTCTTTATCCATGGATCTTTTTCCCTTGGCCAAGAAAAAGACAACCGTGGCAATGAACAGCTTCTCTAACACCATGGGATACATTCATGCATGTGTCATAGAGTGTGTACCTTGGCTCAATTAGAGGAATGTTTCCACCGTGCACATGCCCTTCGGGGTTCTGCACGGGAGCGCCGCGAGTTTTCCACAGAATACCTATTGTCAGCTTAGACTTGAGCAAGTGAAGCCACTTCATGTTTTCGAACCAATGCACGAGGTGACACTGCCCTTCCGGTATGCAACCTTGCACACTAGCGGGCATCATTGAGCACTTTCTTGCCCCCCTGGACAACTGGAAAACGATGGGCCATGACCATAGCAGGGTGCATTTCTTTGCTTTTCAGGAAGCTTCGACCACTTCTTGTTGTCTCTCAGCATTGGAGGGGTCTTTGTACCCCTCTGTGGGCGTGCTCCATTGACTGGGTTTCGGACTTTGGCTTTTGGGTTTCAATGTTCAGGTTCAGCTCTGCCTCAGTCGGCTCATTGAGCTTTCTCACGTCTGTTGCCAATGTAGAGAAGAATGGTCATTCCTGGTGCTTTCGCGATGCTTCTCATCCTTTGGGTTTGCTTTGCTATGGATCGTTGTGCTTTGGTTTGGGTGGCGGCACATTGGTTTGGTTTGGTTGGGATGTCTTTGGATGCGTTGTGCTCTCGTCTTCCTAATGCTCTCCAGGTCTTGTGGAAAGGACCGGAGGACACAAAAGCCTTCCCATTGTCCCTTGGGAAAGCGGATGCGGATCCCTTGCGAATAGAAATGTCAGAGAGCTGACCAAAGCCCTGGGCGACTGGAGGGTGTGGCCTCCAAAGGCCTGGAGGCGGGCCAAATGGAATCGGGGCGGGCCAGTGGCCTGAGCTGCGTCCAGTCCCAGAAGCCTTTGCCACGGCTGCCGGCCCTCACCGTTTCCCTGGCTACCGATTCCTCGCATTCCCGGCAGGCTTCACGCGCCCTCAGCACCGAGACCGCGCGGGCCGCCAAAGCAGCGGGGAGCCTGTCCGGGGACTTTGACAGCTCCATCTCCCCGGGTCGCCCGTCAAAAAGCGGCAGCCGGTGGGCCACGTCCACTGGCATCTTTCGACACTCGATGCCAAAGACCGCGTCGTCCGCCCCCTCACCGGCTCCCGTCCGGACGCGGGCACACAGTCGCTTGGCAAGAAACGACCCTTGGAGCCTGGCTTTCTCCTCTTGGCCCCGGTGACTCTGGGATCAGGTGGCTGGACCGTGCCGGGCTCTGGCGCGCGGCGCAGGAGGTTCCGAAGGTGCGCGGCCTGTGCCGGGAAGAAGCGAGCAGCACCCGGGGATCTGGCCAAGTCCAAGTGTCCCCAGGCCTGGCCCACTGGCCGCTGGGCCCCACACCTGCATCCCGACGCGCTGCTTCACGTCAGCGATGACCGAAGAAAGGGTCCTGCGTAGCTGGTCTCCATGGCGATGCGGAGGCAACAGCTGCACGCCACTTGGCTCAATGCGTGCACACACACACACGAGGTCCATGGCCAAGGCGGATGGCGCTCGCCGTGCTCGGCGCCGCACCCACCTCTCGCCCACAGCACGCGAGAGCGAACTGGCAGGGCGCGCTACCCCAAGCTTGCTCGCTGCCCTGCCTCTGGCACGTGTATGTGCCACCTCCCTTGCTGGCTGTGGTCCCCACACGCCATCAGTTGCGGCGCTGCTGGCCACAGACGCCCCTTTCCCGAGCCCCGCTCAACCCGCCTCGGGCTTCTCGGCTCCTCCGAGCCCGGCTGCCCGCTCCCCCGCGTCCGGACCGCAACCTAGGCCAGGCCGAAGGCGACCAGCATCTGGCGCAGCATTTCCATCCCCGCCAAGAAAGCAGGGGCGTGGACCGCGTCCTTCCTAGGTCCGCAAGCTGCCGGCAACACACGTCTCCTCTCACTCCGCCACATCCCCGCCGCACATCCAAATTTGAGAAAGGGCCCCAGGCACGGTCACAGGTCCCATTGGGCCACAGGGATCAGAACTCGTAAGCAGCAGGGGCACAATTGGACTCCATCTCTCTCGGACGCCAAGCGGAGTCCTTCTTGGCCGAGGGTCTAGCTAAGAGGTCCCCTCACACGGGGACATGGGCACGGGGACAGATGGCAGGTGAAGGAAGCTCCTTCCACACGACTAAAATCCCGGCTTCAAGGCCTCCTGTTCTCCATGCTCACACCTACTCACACCATGCAGTCTCACAGCACCGCTCCAGAAGCTGGCCAAATATTCCCAGTGCCAATGCATGATAGAAATGTGCTCATTACTTTCCTCGGAACTCTCCAGTACTGAGGTTCATTAGTTTCTTGAAGCAGGAGGAAAAGGAGGTGGACACGATGAAGAGGAGGACAAAGAGGAGGGAGGAGGAGGAGGAGGAGGAGGTGGAGGAGAGAAGAAGAAGGAGGAGGAGGGGGAGAGAGAAGAGAAGAAGAAGAAGAAGAAGAAGAAGAAGAAGAAGAAGAAGAAGAAGAAGAAGAAGAAGAAGAAGAAGAGAAGAAGAAGAAGAAGAAGAAGAAGAAGAAGAAGAGAAGAAGAAGAAGAAGAAGAAGAAGAAGAAGAAGAAGAAGAAGAAGAAAAGAGCAGGGCAGGAGGAGGAGGAGGAGATGCAGGGTAAGGCAGGGTCCGGGGGAGGCGGCGGTAGACGTGAGAGAGGACAAGAAGCAGCTGTCAGGCGGGGCCTTTAGAACCAATGCAGGAGACAAGAAATAGCAATGGTTGTGAAAGCCCTATCTCATGTAAGGGTTTCCCGCCCCCCACCAAAGAGCTGTGATTCTTGGTGGTTAGAAAGCAGCTGAAATGCTGATGAATAGCACGTGTGTTCACAATTTCTATGTGGAAAGCCGAAGAGCATGTCCAATGAACTAGGTCTGTTCCATCACGTGTGTCTCTCTGGAAATCAATACAAACACGAAGAAAGTCTTTGCCCCGGTCAAGAACGGTTGGGTAGAATGTCAAAGGCCGGGCAGGACTCTAGTGTCCATGGGAGACCATTCTGAAGTCAACACTGAGATCAGAGATCAGAACAGTGAAAAGCAACTTGAGATGATCAGTACGTAGGGATCAAGGAGAAGGATGAATGCCACAGAGGGACCTTGAAAGCGGCCGGTCTCCATTACTGCCCTGGCCACTGAGAGAGGGACGACGGCCAAACACTCACCTGCATCACATCTGAGGGATGACCGGCTGCTTGACTGTCTCACTTGGACGGCACGGGACACTTTGGATCTTGGAAAGCCAGGCGCCATCAGCTAGACTCGCTCCAATGCGTCTGCCAAATGGAAGCCGCGATGACCATCTCGACAGGACTAGCGTCCACCAAAAGCTTGACAAAAACCCACAACCCAGAGAAATACTCCATAGACATTAGAGGGAAAAGGAAGGTTCGAAAACAACTGTACAGGGCGCATAGTAATGTCAAAATGTGTGAATTCCTCTCTCCATCACATAACCCAAAGCATGAAGAGAATGCCAAATTTTCGAGCTGCTTGGATCTGGAGCACGTGTCTCCAGGGGACTTGTGTTTTCCCCTATATGGCAAGTCCTGCAGTGAATGGGTTCTGTATGCAACATGTCAAGGGAACTGAGCTCTCCACAACACTGTTCACCTTCAGACCAAACAGTACTTGCGTTCGCTGTGCTTCTGCTACCCTCCAGTGCTAGCACAAACACATGCTTCGACCATCGAACAAGATTTAGCATCCAGGCTCTTTTTTTTTACTTTTACTTCTCTTTTCTTTCTTTCTTTCTTTCTTTTTATTTATTTATTATTTATTTATTTATTTATTTATGTATTTATGTATGTATTTATGTATGTATGTATTCATGTATTTATGTATTTATTGGTTATGTTGAGAGATACTGTGTTTGACAAAAAATCAATCGGTGTCGATGATAGAAAACGGAAATACCCACCAAGCTACAGAGACAGTACTCACGACGCGTCAGCTCCCTTTCTCAGAGACTCAGAGGTCTTTGATCCTGAGCATAAGTCTTACAATGGGCTTCTGGGTGTGTTGACTGAAATCACTCTATCTGCTAAAGGAGTGCAAACTTTCAACTGGTTTTTGCTACCTCATCCTTCCTTCCGGCACATATCACCACGCACATTTGCTATACAAACATGGAATTCCATAGACAAATAAACAACATACATACATACATACATACATACGTACGAGGAAGAAGAAACACACACACAACACACGCACACACCACACACTCACGCGCACACACACACACACACACAAGAGGATGTATGTCATTTCCCGGTGTTCAGGACGTGCCTGCCTTCAGGCTTTGGCACTTCTTTTTGGATTTCCTTTTCCTTTCCTTTGCTTCTTTATCCATGGATCTTTTTCCCTTGGCCAAGAAAAAGACAACCGTGGCAATGAACAGCTTCTCTAACACCATGGGATACATTCATGCATGTGTCATAGAGTGTGTACCTTGGCTCAATTAGAGGAATGTTTCCACCGTGCACATGCCCTTCGGGGTTCTGCACGGGAGCGCCGCGAGTTTTCCACAGAATACCTATTGTCAGCTTAGACTTGAGCAAGTGAAGCCACTTCATGTTTTCGAACCAATGCACGAGGTGACACTGCCCTTCCGGTATGCAACCTTGCACACTAGCGGGCATCATTGAGCACTTTCTTGCCCCCCTGGACAACTGGAAAACGATGGGCCATGACCATAGCAGGGTGCATTTCTTTGCTTTTCAGGAAGCTTCGACCACTTCTTGTTGTCTCTCAGCATTGGAGGGGTCTTTGTACCCCTCTGTGGGCGTGCTCCATTGACTGGGTTTCGGACTTTGGCTTTTGGGTTTCAATGTTCAGGTTCAGCTCTGCCTCAGTCGGCTCATTGAGCTTTCTCACGTCTGTTGCCAATGTAGAGAAGAATGGTCATTCCTGGTGCTTTCGCGATGCTTCTCATCCTTTGGGTTTGCTTTGCTATGGATCGTTGTGCTTTGGTTTGGGTGGCGGCACATTGGTTTGGTTTGGTTGGGATGTCTTTGGATGCGTTGTGCTCTCGTCTTCCTAATGCTCTCCAGGTCTTGTGGAAAGGACCGGAGGACACAAAAGCCTTCCCATTGTCCCTTGGGAAAGCGGATGCGGATCCCTTGCGAATAGAAATGTCAGAGAGCTGACCAAAGCCCTGGGCGACTGGAGGGTGTGGCCTCCAAAGGCCTGGAGGCGGGCCAAATGGAATCGGGGCGGGCCAGTGGCCTGAGCTGCGTCCAGTCCCAGAAGCCTTTGCCACGGCTGCCGGCCCTCACCGTTTCCCTGGCTACCGATTCCTCGCATTCCCGGCAGGCTTCACGCGCCCTCAGCACCGAGACCGCGCGGGCCGCCAAAGCAGCGGGGAGCCTGTCCGGGGACTTTGACAGCTCCATCTCCCCGGGTCGCCCGTCAAAAAGCGGCAGCGCCGGTGGGCCACGTCCACTGGCATCTTTCGACACTCGATGCCAAAGACCGCGTCGTCCGCCCCCTCACCGGCTCCCGTCCGGACGCGGGCACACAGTCGCTTGGCAAGAAACGACCCTTGGAGCCTGGCTTTCTCCTCTTGGCCCCGGTGACTCTGGGATCAGGTGGCTGGACCGTGCCGGGCTCTGGCGCGCGCGGCGCAGGAGGTTCCGAAGGTGCGCGGCCTGTGCCGGGAAGAAGCGAGCAGCACCCGGGGATCTGGCCAAGTCCAAGTGTCCCCAGGCCTGGCCCACTGGCCGCTGGGCCCCACACCTGCATCCCGACGCGCTGCTTCACGTCAGCGATGACCGAAGAAAGGGTCCTGCGTAGCTGGTCTCCATGGCGATGCGGAGGCAACAGCTGCACGCCACTTGGCTCAATGCGTGCACACACACACACGAGGTCCATGGCCAAGGCGGATGGCGCTCGCCGTGCTCGGCGCCGCACCCACCTCTCGCCCACAGCACGCGAGAGCGAACTGGCAGGGCGCGCTACCCCAAGCTTGCTCGCTGCCCTGCCTCTGGCACGTGTATGTGCCACCTCCCTTGCTGGCTGTGGTCCCCACACGCCATCAGTTGCGGCGCTGCTGGCCACAGACGCCCCTTTCCCGAGCCCCGCTCAACCCGCCTCGGGCTTCTCGGCTCCTCCGAGCCCGGCTGCCCGCTCCCCCGCGTCCGGACCGCAACCTAGGCCAGGCCGAAGGCGACCAGCATCTGGCGCAGCATTTCCATCCCCGCCAAGAAAGCAGGGGCGTGGACCGCGTCCTTCCTAGGTCCGCAAGCTGCCGGCAGGACACACGTCTCCTCTCACTCCGCCACATCCCCGCCGCACATCCAAATTTGAGAAAGGGCCCCAGGCACGGTCACAGGTCCCATTGGGCCACAGGGATCAGAACTCGTAAGCAGCAGGGGCACAATTGGACTCCATCTCTCTCGGACGCCAAGCGGAGTCCTTCTTGGCCGAGGGTCTAGCTAAGAGGTCCCCTCACACGGGGACATGGGCACGGGGACAGATGGCAGGTGAAGGAAGCTCCTTCCACACGACTAAAATCCCGGCTTCAAGGCCTCCTGTTCTCCATGCTCACACCTACTCACACCATGCAGTCTCACAGCACCGCTCCAGAAGCTGGCCAAATATTCCCAGTGCCAATGCATGATAGAAATGTGCTCATTACCTTTCCTCGGAACTCTCCAGTACTGAGGTTCATTAGTTTCTTGAAGCAGGAGGAAAAGGAGGTGGACACGATGAAGAGGAGGACAAAGAGGAGGGGGGAGGAGGAGGAGGAGGAGGTGGAGGAGAAGAAGAAGAAGGAGGAGGAGGGGGAGAAGAAGAAGAAGAAGAAGAGGAGAAGAGAAGAAGAAGAAGAAGAAGAAGAAGAAGAAGAAGAAGAAGAAGAAGAAGAAGAAGAAGAAGAAGAAGAAGAAGAAGAAGAAGAAGAAGAAGAAGAAGAAGAAGAAGAAGAGAAGAAGAAGAAGAAGAAGAAGAAGAAGAAGAGAAGAAGAGAGCAGGGCAGGAGGAGGAGGAGGAGATGCAGGGTAAGGCAGGGTCCGGGGGAGGCGGCGGTAGACGTGAGAGAGGACAAGAAGCAGCTGTCAGGTATGTGCGGGGCCTTTAGAACCAATGCAGGAGACAAGAAATAGCAATGGTTGTGAAAGCCCTATCTCATGTAAGGGTTTCCCGCCCCCCACCAAAGAGCTGTGATTCTTGGTGGTTAGAAAGCAGCTGAAATGCTGATGAATAGCACGTGTGTTCACAATTTCTATGTGGAAAGCCGAAGAGCATGTCCAATGAACTAGGTCTGTTCCATCACGTGTGTCTCTCTGGAAATCAATACAAACACGAAGAAAGTCTTTGCCCCGGTCAAGAACGGTATGGGTAGAATGTCAAAGGCCGGGCAGGACTCTAGTGTCCATGGGAGACCATTCTGAAGTCAACACTGAGATCAGAGATCAGAACAGTGAAAAGCAACTTGAGATGATCAGTACGTAGGGATCAAGGAGAAGGATGAATGCCACAGAGGGACCTTGAAAGCGGCCGGTCTCCATTACTGCCCTGGCCACTGAGAGAGGGACGACGGCCAAACACTCACCTGCATCACATCTGAGGGATGACCGGCTGCTTGACTGTCTCACTTGGACGGCACGGGACACTTTGGATCTTGGAAAGCCAGGCGCCATCAGCTAGACTCGCTCCAATGCGTCTGCCAAATGGAAGCCGCGATGACCATCTCGACAGGACTAGCGTCCACCAAAAGCTTGACAAAAACCCACAACCCAGAGAAATACTCCATAGACATTAGAGGGAAAAGGAAGGTTCGAAAACAACTGTACAGGGCGCATAGTAATGTCAAAATGTGTGAATTCCTCTCTCCATCACATAACCCAAAGCATGAAGAGAATGCCAAATTTTCGAGCTGCTTGGATCTGGAGCACGTGTCTCCAGGGGACTTGTGTTTTCCCCTATATGGCAAGTCCTGCAGTGAATGGGTTCTGTATGCAACATGTCAAGGGAACTGAGCTCTCCACAACACTGTTCACCTTCAGACCAAACAGTACTTGCGTTCGCTGTGCTTCTGCTACCCTCCAGTGCTAGCACAAACACATGCTTCGACCATCGAACAAGATTTAGCATCCAGGCTCTTTTTTTTACTTTTACTTCTCTTTTCTTTCTTTCTTTCTTTCTTTTTATTTATTTATTTATTTATTTATTATTTATTTATTTATTATTATTATGTATGTATGTATGTATGTATTTATGTATGTATGTATGTATGTATGTATATGTATTTATGTATTTATTGGTTATGTTGAGAGATACTGTGTTTGACAAAAAATCAATCGGTGTCGATGATAGAAAACGGAAATGCCCACCAAGCTACAGAGACAGTACTCACGACGCGTCAGCTCCCTTTCTCAGAGACTCAGAGGTCTTTGATCCTGAGCATAAGTCTTACAATGGGCTTCTGGGTGTGTTGACTGAAATCACTCTATCTGCTAAAGGAGTGCAAACTTTCAACTGGTTTTTGCTACCTCATCCTTCCTTCCGGCACATATCACCACGCACATTTGCTATACAAACATGGAATTCCATAGACAAATAAACAAAATACATACATACATACATACATACATACGTACGAGGAAGAAGAAACACACACACACACGCACACACACACACACTCACGCACACACACACACACACACACACAAGAGATGTATGTCATTTCCCGGTGTTCAGGACGTGCCTGCCTTCAGGCTTTGGCACTTCTTTTTGGATTTCCTTTTCCTTTCCTTTGCTTCTTTATCCATGGATCTTTTTCCCTTGGCCAAGAAAAAGACAACCGTGGCAATGAACAGCTTCTCTAACACCATGGGATACATTCATGCATGTGTCATAGAGTGTGTACCTTGGCTCAATTAGAGGAATGTTTCCACCGTGCACATGCCCTTCGGGGTTCTGCACGGGAGCGCCGCGAGTTTTCCACAGAATACCTATTGTCAGCTTAGACTTGAGCAAGTGAAGCCACTTCATGTTTTCGAACCAATGCACGAGGTGACACTGCCCTTCCGGTATGCAACCTTGCACACTAGCGGGCATCATTGAGCACTTTCTTGCCCCCCTGGACAACTGGAAAACGATGGGCCATGACCATAGCAGGGTGCATTTCTTTGCTTTTCAGGAAGCTTCGACCACTTCTTGTTGTCTCTCAGCATTGGAGGGGTCTTTGTACCCCTCTGTGGGCGTGCTCCATTGACTGGGTTTCGGACTTTGGCTTTTGGGTTTCAATGTTCAGGTTCAGCTCTGCCTCAGTCGGCTCATTGAGCTTTCTCACGTCTGTTGCCAATGTAGAGAAGAATGGTCATTCCTGGTGCTTTCGCGATGCTTCTCATCCTTTGGGTTTGCTTTGCTATGGATCGTTGTGCTTTGGTTTGGGTGGCGGCACATTGGTTTGGTTTGGTTGGGATGTCTTTGGATGCGTTGTGCTCTCGTCTTCCTAATGCTCTCCAGGTCTTGTGGAAAGGACCGGAGGACACAAAAGCCTTCCCATTGTCCCTTGGGAAAGCGGATGCGGATCCCTTGCGAATAGAAATGTCAGAGAGCTGACCAAAGCCCTGGGCGACTGGAGGGTGTGGCCTCCAAAGGCCTGGAGGCGGGCCAAATGGAATCGGGGCGGGCCAGTGGCCTGAGCTGCGTCCAGTCCCAGAAGCCTTTGCCACGGCTGCCGGCCCTCACCGTTTCCCTGGCTACCGATTCCTCGCATTCCCGGCAGGCTTCACGCGCCCTCAGCACCGAGACCGCGCGGGCCGCCAAAGCAGCGGGGAGCCTGTCCGGGGACTTTGACAGCTCCATCTCCCCGGGTCGCCCGTCAAAAAGCGGCAGCAAGCGGTGGGCCACGTCCACTGGCATCTTTCGACACTCGATGCCAAAGACCGCGTCGTCCGCCCCCTCACCGGCTCCCGTCCGGACGCGGGCACACAGTCGCTTGGCAAGAAACGACCCTTGGAGCCTGGCTTTCTCCTCTTGGCCCCGGTGACTCTGGGATCAGGTGGCTGGACCGTGCCGGGCTCTGGCGCGCGCGGCGCAGGAGGTTCCGAAGGTGCGCGGCCTGTGCCGGGAAGAAGCGAGCAGCACCCGGGGATCTGGCCAAGTCCAAGTGTCCCCAGGCCTGGCCCACTGGCCGCTGGGCCCCACACCTGCATCCCGACGCGCTGCTTCACGTCAGCGATGACCGAAGAAAGGGTCCTGCGTAGCTGGTCTCCATGGCGATGCGGAGGCAACAGCTGCACGCCACTTGGCTCAATGCGTGCACACACACACACGAGGTCCATGGCCAAGGCGGATGGCGCTCGCCGTGCTCGGCGCCGCACCCACCTCTCGCCCACAGCACGCGAGAGCGAACTGGCAGGGCGCGCTACCCCAAGCTTGCTCGCTGCCCTGCCTCTGGCACGTGTATGTGCCACTCCCTTGCTGGCTGTGGTCCCCACACGCCATCAGTTGCGGCGCTGCTGGCCACAGACGCCCCTTTCCCGAGCCCCGCTCAACCCGCCTCGGGCTTCTCGGCTCCTCCGAGCCCGGCTGCCCGCTCCCCGCGTCCGGACCGCAACCTAGGCCAGGCCGAAGGCGACCAGCATCTGGCGCAGCATTTCCATCCCCGCCAAGAAAGCAGGGGCGTGGACCGCGTCCTTCCTAGGTCCGCAAGCTGCCGGCAGGACACACGTCTCCTCTCACTCCGCCACATCCCCGCCGCACATCCAAATTTGAGAAAGGGCCCCAGGCACGGTCACAGGTCCCATTGGGCCACAGGGATCAGAACTCGTAAGCAGCAGGGGCACAATTGGACTCCATCTCTCTCGGACGCCAAGCGGAGTCCTTCTTGGCCGAGGGTCTAGCTAAGAGGTCCCCTCACACGGGGACATGGGCACGGGGACAGATGGCAGGTGAAGGAAGCTCCTTCCACACGACTAAAATCCCGGCTTCAAGGCCTCCTGTTCTCCATGCTCACACCTACTCACACCATGCAGTCTCACAGCACCGCTCCAGAAGCTGGCCAAATATTCCCAGTGCCAATGCATGATAGAAATGTGCTCATTACTTTCCTCGGAACTCTCCAGTACTGAGGTTCATTAGTTTCTTGAAGCAGGAGGAAAAGGAGGTGGACACGATGAAGAGGAGGACAAAGAGGAGGGGAGGAGGAGGAGGAGGAGGAGGTGGAGGAGAAAGAAGAAGGAGGAGGAGGAGGGGGAGAAGAAGAAGAAGAAGAAAGAAGAAGAAGAAGAAGAAAGAAGAAGAAAGAAGAAGAAGAAGAAGAAGAAGAAAGAAGAAGAAGAAAGAAGAAGAAGAAGAAGAAGAAGAAGAAGAAGAAGAAAGAAGAAGAAGAAAGAAGCAGGCAGGAGGAGGAGGAGGAGATGCAGGGTAAGGCAGGGTCCGGGGGAGGCGGCGGTAGACGTGAGAGAGGACAAGAAGCAGCTGTCAGGTATGTGCGGGGCCTTTAGAACCAATGCAGGAGACAAGAAATAGCAATGGTTGTGAAAGCCCTATCTCATGTAAGGGTTTCCCGCCCCCCACCAAAGAGCTGTGATTCTTGGTGGTTAGAAAGCAGCTGAAATGCTGATGAATAGCACGTGTGTTCACAATTTCTATGTGGAAAGCCGAAGAGCATGTCCAATGAACTAGGTCTGTTCCATCACGTGTGTCTCTCTGGAAATCAATACAAACACGAAGAAAGTCTTTGCCCCGGTCAAGAACGGTATGGGTAGAATGTCAAAGGCCGGGCAGGACTCTAGTGTCCATGGGAGACCATTCTGAAGTCAACACTGAGATCAGAGATCAGAACAGTGAAAAGCAACTTGAGATGATCAGTACGTAGGGATCAAGGAGAAGGATGAATGCCACAGAGGGACCTTGAAAGCGGCCGGTCTCCATTACTGCCCTGGCCACTGAGAGAGGGACGACGGCCAAACACTCACCTGCATCACATCTGAGGGATGACCGGCTGCTTGACTGTCTCACTTGGACGGCACGGGACACTTTGGATCTTGGAAAGCCAGGCGCCATCAGCTAGACTCGCTCCAATGCGTCTGCCAAATGGAAGCCGCGATGACCATCTCGACAGGACTAGCGTCCACCAAAAGCTTGACAAAAACCCACAACCCAGAGAAATACTCCATAGACATTAGAGGGAAAAGGAAGGTTCGAAAAAACTGTACAGGGCGCATAGTAATGTCAAAATGTGTGAATTCCTCTCCATCACATAACCCAAAGCATGAAGAGAATGCCAAATTTTCGAGCTGCTTGGATCTGGAGCACGTGTCTCCAGGGGACTTGTGTTTTCCCCTATATGGCAAGTCCTGCAGTGAATGGGTTCTGTATGCAACATGTCAAGGGAACTGAGCTCTCCACAACACTGTTCACCTTCAGACCAAACAGTACTTGCGTTCGCTGTGCTTCTGCTACCCTCAGTGCTAGCACAAACACATGCTTCGACCATCGAACAAGATTTAGCATCCAGGCTCTTTTTTTTACTTTTACTTCTCTTTTCTTTCTTTCTTTCTTTCTTTTATTTATTTATTTATTTATTTATTTATTTATTATTTATTTATTATGTATTTGTATGTATGTATGTATGTATTTATGTATTATGTATGTATGTATTCATGTATTATGTATTTATTGGTTATGTTGAGAGATACTGTGTTTGACAAAAAATCAATCGGTGTCGATGATAGAAAACGGAAATGCCCACCAAGCTACAGAGACAGTACTCACGACGCGTCAGCTCCCTTTCTCAGAGACTCAGAGGTCTTTGATCCTGAGCATAAGTCTTACAATGGGCTTCTGGGTGTGTTGACTGAAATCACTCTATCTGCTAAAGGAGTGCAAACTTTCAACTGGTTTTTGCTACCTCATCCTTCCTTCCGGCACATATCACCACGCACATTTGCTATACAAACATGGAATTCCATAGACAAATAAACAAATACATACATACATACATACATACATACGTACGAGGAAGAAGAAACACACACACACGCACACACACACACTCACGCGCACACCACACACACACACACACACAACAAGAGGATGTATGTCATTTCCCGGTGTTCAGGTGCCTGCCTTCAGGCTTTGGCACTTCTTTTTGGATTTCCTTTTCCTTTCCTTTGCTTCTTTATCCATGGATCTTTTTCCCTTGGCCAAGAAAAAGACAACCGTGGCAATGAACAGCTTCTCTAACACCATGGGATACATTCATGCATGTGTCATAGAGTGTGTACCTTGGCTCAATTAGAGGAATGTTTCCACCGTGCACATGCCCTTCGGGGTTCTGCACGGGAGCGCCGCGAGTTTTCCACAGAATACCTATTGTCAGCTTAGACTTGAGCAAGTGAAGCCACTTCATGTTTTCGAACCAATGCACGAGGTGACACTGCCCTTCCGGTATGCAACCTTGCACACTAGCGGGCATCATTGAGCACTTTCTTGCCCCCTGGACAACTGGAAAACGATGGGCCATGACCATAGCAGGGTGCATTTCTTTGCTTTTCAGGAAGCTTCGACCACTTCTTGTTGTCTCTCAGCATTGGAGGGGTCTTTGTACCCCTCTGTGGGCGTGCTCCATTGACTGGGTTTCGGACTTTGGCTTTTGGGTTTCAATGTTCAGGTTCAGCTCTGCCTCAGTCGGCTCATTGAGCTTTCTCACGTCTGTTGCCAATGTAGAGAAGAATGGTCATTCCTGGTGCTTTCGCGATGCTTCTCATCCTTTGGGTTTGCTTTGCTATGGATCGTTGTGCTTTGGTTTGGGTGGCGGCACATTGGTTTGGTTTGGTTGGGATGTCTTTGGATGCGTTGTGCTCTCGTCTTCCTAATGCTCTCCAGGTCTTGTGGAAAGGACCGGAGGACACAAAAGCCTTCCCATTGTCCCTTGGGAAAGCGGATGCGGATCCCTTGCGAATAGAAATGTCAGAGAGCTGACCAAAGCCCTGGGCGACTGGAGGGTGTGGCCTCCAAAGGCCTGGAGGCGGGCCAAATGGAATCGGGGCGGGCCAGTGGCCTGAGCTGCGTCCAGTCCCAGAAGCCTTTGCCACGGCTGCCGGCCCTCACCGTTTCCCTGGCTACCGATTCCTCGCATTCCCGGCAGGCTTCACGCGCCCTCAGCACCGAGACCGCGCGGGCCGCCAAAGCAGCGGGGAGCCTGTCCGGGGACTTTGACAGCTCCATCTCCCCGGGTCGCCCGTCAAAAAGCGGCAGCAAGCCGGTGGGCCACGTCCACTGGCATCTTTCGACACTCGATGCCAAAGACCGCGTCGTCCGCCCCCTCACCGGCTCCCGTCCGGACGCGGGCACACAGTCGCTTGGCAAGAAACGACCCTTGGAGCCTGGCTTTCTCCTCTTGGCCCCGGTGACTCTGGGATCAGGTGGCTGGTCCGTGCCGGGCTCTGGCGCGCGCGGCGCAGGAGGTTCCGAAGGTGCGCGGCCTGTGCCGGGAAGAAGCGAGCAGCACCCGGGGATCTGGCCAAGTCCAAGTGTCCCCAGGCCTGGCCCACTGGCCGCTGGGCCCCACACCTGCATCCCGACGCGCTGCTTCACGTCAGCGATGACCGAAGAAAGGGTCCTGCGTAGCTGGTCTCCATGGCGATGCGGAGGCAACAGCTGCACGCCACTTGCTCAATGCGTGCACACACACACACGAGGTCCATGGCCAAGGCGGATGGCGCTCGCCGTGCTCGGCGCCGCACCCACCTCTCGCCCACAGCACGCGAGAGCGAACTGGCAGGGCGCGCTACCCCAAGCTTGCTCGCTGCCCTGCCTCTGGCACGTGTATGTGCCACCTCCCTTGCTGGCTGTGGTCCCCACACGCCATCAGTTGCGGCGCTGCTGGCCACAGACGCCCCTTTCCCGAGCCCCGCTCAACCCGCCTCGGGCTTCTCGGCTCCTCCGAGCCCGGCTGCCCGCTCCCCCGCGTCCGGACCGCAACCTAGGCCAGGCCGAAGGCGACCAGCATCTGGCGCAGCATTTCCATCCCCGCCAAGAAAGCAGGGGCGTGGACCGCGTCCTTCCTAGGTCCGCAAGCTGCCGGCAGGACACACGTCTCCTCTCACTCCGCCACATCCCCGCCGCACATCCAAATTTGAGAAAGGGCCCCAGGCACGGTCACAGGTCCCATTGGGCCACAGGGATCAGAACTCGTAAGCAGCAGGGGCACAATTGGACTCCATCTCTCTCGGACGCCAAGCGGAGTCCTTCTTGGCCGAGGGTCTAGCTAAGAGGTCCCCTCACACGGGGACATGGGCACGGGGACAGATGGCAGGTGAAGGAAGCTCCTTCCACACGACTAAAATCCCGGCTTCAAGGCCTCCTGTTCTCCATGCTCACACCTACTCACACCATGCAGTCTCACAGCACCGCTCCAGAAGCTGGCCAAATATTCCCAGTGCCAATGCATGATAGAAATGTGCTCATTACTTTCCTCGGAACTCTCCAGTACTGAGGTTCATTAGTTTCTTGAAGCAGGAGGAAAAGGAGGTGGACACGATGAAGAGGAGGACAAAGAGGAGGGGGGAGGAGGAGGAGGAGGGGTGGGGAGGAGAAGAAGAAGAAGGAGGAGAGGGGGAGAAGAGAAGAAGAAGAAGAGAAGAAGAAGAAGAAGAAGAAGAAAGAAGAAGAAGAAGAAGAAGAAGAAGAAGAAGAAGAAGAAGAAAGAAGAAGAAGAAGAAGAGAGAAGAAGAAGAAGAAGAAGAAGAAGAAGAAGAAGAAGAAGAAGAAGAAGAAAGAGCAGGGCAGGAGGAGGAGGAGGAGATGCAGGGTAAGGCAGGGTCCGGGGGAGGCGGCGGTAGACGTGAGAGAGGACAAGAAGCAGCTGTCAGGTATGTGCGGGGCCTTTAGAACCAATGCAGGAGACAAGAAATAGCAATGGTTGTGAAAGCCCTATCTCATGTAAGGGTTTCCCGCCCCCCACCAAAGAGCTGTGATTCTTGGTGGTTAGAAAGCAGCTGAAATGCTGATGAATAGCACGTGTGTTCACAATTTCTATGTGGAAAGCCGAAGAGCATGTCCAATGAACTAGGTCTGTTCCATCACGTGTGTCTCTCTGGAAATCAATACAAACACGAAGAAAGTCTTTGCCCCGGTCAAGAACGTATGGGTAGAATGTCAAAGGCCGGGCAGGACTCTAGTGTCCATGGGAGACCATTCTGAAGTCAACACTGAGATCAGAGATCAGAACAGTGAAAAGCAACTTGAGATGATCAGTACGTAGGGATCAAGGAGAAGGATGAATGCCACAGAGGGACCTTGAAAGCGGCCGGTCTCCATTACTGCCCTGGCCACTGAGAGAGGGACGACGGCCAAACACTCACCTGCATCACATCTGAGGGATGACCGGCTGCTTGACTGTCTCACTTGGACGGCACGGGACACTTTGGATCTTGGAAAGCCAGGCGCCATCAGCTAGACTCGCTCCAATGCGTCTGCCAAATGGAAGCCGCGATGACCATCTCGACAGGACTAGCGTCCACCAAAAGCTTGACAAAAACCCACAACCCAGAGAAATACTCCATAGACATTAGAGGGAAAAGGAAGGTTCGAAAACAACTGTACAGGGCGCATAGTAATGTCAAAATGTGTGAATTCCTCTCTCCATCACATAACCCAAAGCATGAAGAGAATGCCAAATTTTCGAGCTGCTTGGATCTGGAGCACGTGTCTCCAGGGGACTTGTGTTTTCCCCTATATGGCAAGTCCTGCAGTGAATGGGTTCTGTATGCAACATGTCAAGGGAACTGAGCTCTCCACAACACTGTTCACCTTCAGACCAAACAGTACTTGCGTTCGCTGTGCTTCTGCTACCCTCCAGTGCTAGCACAAACACATGCTTCGACCATCGAACAAGATTTAGCATCCAGGCTCTTTTTTTTACTTTTACTTCTCTTTTCTTTCTTTCTTTCTTTCTTTTTTTTATTTATTTATTATTATATATTTTTATTATTATGTATTTATGTATGTATGTATGTATTTATGTATGTATGTATTTGTATTTATGTATTTATTGGTTATGTTGAGAGATACTGTGTTTGACAAAAAATCAATCGGTGTCGATGATAGAAAACGGAAATGCCCACCAAGCTACAGAGACAGTACTCACGACGCTCAGCTCCCTTTCTCAGAGACTCAGAGGTCTTTGATCCTGAGCATAAGTCTTACAATGGGCTTCTGGGTGTGTTGACTGAAATCACTCTATCTGCTAAAGGAGTGCAACTTTCAACTGGTTTTTGCTACCTCATCCTTCCTTCCCTCACATATCACCACGCACATTTGCTATACAAACATGGAATTCCATAGACAAATAAACAAAATACATACATACATACATACATACATACGTACGAGGAAGAAGAAACACACACACACACGCACACACACACACACTCACGCGCACACACACACACACACACACAAGAGGATGTATGTCATTTCCCGGTGTTCAGGACGTGCCTGCCTTCAGGCTTTGGCACTTCTTTTTGGATTTCCTTTTCCTTTCCTTTGCTTCTTTATCCATGGATCTTTTTCCCTTGGCCAAGAAAAAGACAACCGTGGCAATGAACAGCTTCTCTAACACCATGGGATACATTCATGCATGTGTCATAGAGTGTGTACCTTGGCTCAATTAGAGGAATGTTTCCACCGTGCACATGCCCTTCGGGGTTCTGCACGGGAGCGCCGCGAGTTTTCCACAGAATACCTATTGTCAGCTTAGACTTGAGCAAGTGAAGCCACTTCATGTTTTCGAACCAATGCACGAGGTGACACTGCCCTTCCGGTATGCAACCTTGCACACTAGCGGGCATCATTGAGCACTTTCTTGCCCCCCTGGACAACTGGAAAACGATGGGCCATGACCATAGCAGGGTGCATTTCTTTGCTTTTCAGGAAGCTTCGACCACTTCTTGTTGTCTCTCAGCATTGGAGGGGTCTTTGTACCCCTCTGTGGGCGTGCTCCATTGACTGGGTTTCGGACTTTGGCTTTTGGGTTTCAATGTTCAGGTTCAGCTCTGCCTCAGTCGGCTCATTGAGCTTTCTCACGTCTGTTGCCAATGTAGAGAAGAATGGTCATTCCTGGTGCTTTCGCGATGCTTCTCATCCTTTGGGTTTGCTTTGCTATGGATCGTTGTGCTTTGGTTTGGGTGGCGGCACATTGGTTTGGTTTGGTTGGGATGTCTTTGGATGCGTTGTGCTCTCGTCTTCCTAATGCTCTCCAGGTCTTGTGGAAAGGACCGGAGGACACAAAAGCCTTCCCATTGTCCCTTGGGAAAGCGGATGCGGATCCCTTGCGAATAGAAATGTCAGAGAGCTGACCAAAGCCCTGGGCGACTGGAGGGTGTGGCCTCCAAAGGCCTGGAGGCGGGCCAAATGGAATCGGGGCGGGCCAGTGGCCTGAGCTGCGTCCAGTCCCAGAAGCCTTTGCCACGGCTGCCGGCCCTCACCGTTTCCCTGGCTACCGATTCCTCGCATTCCCGGCAGGCTTCACGCGCCCTCAGCACCGAGACCGCGCGGGCCGCCAAAGCAGCGGGGAGCCTGTCCGGGGACTTTGACAGCTCCATCTCCCCGGGTCGCCCGTCAAAAAGCGGCAGCCGGTGGGCCACGTCCACTGGCATCTTTCGACACTCGATGCCAAAGACCGCGTCGTCCGCCCCTCACCGGCTCCCGTCCGGACGCGGGCACACAGTCGCTTGGCAAGAAACGACCCTTGGAGCCTGGCTTTCTCCTCTTGGCCCCGGTGACTCTGGGATCAGGTGGCTGGACCGTGCCGGGCTCTGGCGCGCGCGGCGCAGGAGGTTCCGAAGGTGCGCGGCCTGTGCCGGGAAGAAGCGAGCAGCACCCGGGGATCTGGCCAAGTCCAAGTGTCCCCAGGCCTGGCCCACTGGCCGCTGGGCCCCACCTGCATCCCGACGCGCTGCTTCACGTCAGCGATGACCGAAGAAAGGGTCCTGCGTAGCTGGTCTCCATGGCGATGCGGAGGCAACAGCTGCACGCCACTTGGCTCAATGCGTGCACACACACACACGAGGTCCATGGCCAAGGCGGATGGCGCTCGCCGTGCTCGGCGCCGCACCCACCTCTCGCCCACAGCACGCGAGAGCGAACTGGCAGGGCGCGCTACCCCAAGCTTGCTCGCTGCCCTGCCTCTGGCACGTGTATGTGCCACCTCCCTTGCTGGCTGTGGTCCCACACGCCATCAGTTGCGGCGCTGCTGGCCACAGACGCCCCTTTCCCGAGCCCCGCTCAACCCGCCTCGGGCTTCTCGGCTCCTCCGAGCCCGGCTGCCCGCTCCCCCGCGTCCGGACCGCAACCTAGGCCAGGCCGAAGGCGACCAGCATCTGGCGCAGCATTTCCATCCCCGCCAAGAAAGCAGGGGCGTGGACCGCGTCCTTCCTAGGTCCGCAAGCTGCCGGCAGGACACACGTCTCCTCTCACTCCGCCACATCCCCGCCGCACATCCAAATTTGAGAAAGGGCCCCAGGCACGGTCACAGGTCCCATTGGGCCACAGGGATCAGAACTCGTAAGCAGCAGGGGCACAATTGGACTCCATCTCTCTCGGACGCCAAGCGGAGTCCTTCTTGGCCGAGGGTCTAGCTAAGAGGTCCCCTCACACGGGGACATGGGCACGGGGACAGATGGCAGGTGAAGGAAGCTCCTTCCACACGACTAAAATCCCGGCTTCAAGGCCTCCTGTTCTCCATGCTCACACCTACTCACACCATGCAGTCTCACAGCACCGCTCCAGAAGCTGGCCAAATATTCCCAGTGCCAATGCATGATAGAAATGTGCTCATTACTTTCCTCGGAACTCTCCAGTACTGAGGTTCATTAGTTTCTTGAAGCAGGAGGAAAAGGAGGTGGACACGATGAAGAGGAGGACAAAGAGGAGGGAGGAGGAGGAGAGGAGGAGGTGGAGGAGAAGAGAGAGAAGAGGAGAGGGGGAAGAGAAGGAAGAAGAAGAAGAAGAAGAGGGAAGAAGGGAAGAAAAGAGAGAAGAAGAAGAAGAAGAAGAAGAAAGAAGAAGAAGAAGAGAAGAAGAAGAAGAGAAGAAGAAGAAGAAAGAAGAGAAGAAAGAGCAGGGCAGGAGGAGGAGGAGGAGATGCAGGGTAAGGCAGGGTCCGGGGGGGCGGCGGTAGACGTGAGAGAGGAGAAGCAAGCTGTCAGGTATGTGCGGGCCTTTAGAACCAATGCAGGAGCAAGAAATAGCAATGGTTGTGAAAGCCATCTCATGTAGGGTTTTCCCGCCCACCAAAGAGCTGTGATTCTTGGTGGTTAGAAAAGCAGCTGAAATGCCTTGATGAATAGCACGTGTGTTCAAATTTCTATGTGGAAAGCCGAAGAGCATGTCCAATGAACTAGGTCTGTTCCATCACGTGTGTCTCTCTGGAAATCAAATACAACACGAAGAAAGTCTTTGGCCCCGTCAAGAGGTATGGGTAGATGTCAAAGGCCGGGCAGGACTTAGTGTCCATGGGAGACCTTCTGAAGTCAACACTGAGATCAGAGATCAGAAAGTGAAAAGCAACTTGAGAGATGATCAGTACGTAGGGATCAAGGAGAAGGATGAATGCACAGAGGGACCTTGAAAAGCGGCCCGTCTCCATTACTGCCTGGCCACTGAGAGAGGGACGACGGCCAAACTTCACCTGCATCACATCTGAGGGATGACCGGCTGCTTGATGTCTCACTTGGACGGCACGGGACACTTTGGATCTTGGAAAGCCAGGCGCCATCAGCTAGACTCGCTCCAATGCGTCTGCCAAATGGAAGCCGCGATGACCATCTCGACAGGACTAGCGTCCACAAAAGCTGACAAAAACCCCAACCCAGAAATACTCCATAGACATTAGAGAGGGAAAAGGAAGGTTCGAAACAACTGTGCAGGGCGCATAGTAATGTCAAAATGTGTGAATTCCTCTCTCCATCACATAACCCAAAGCATGAAGAGAATGCCAAATTTTCGAGCTGCTTGGATCTGGAGCACGTGTCTCCAGGGGACTTGTGTTTTCCCCTATATGGCAAGTCCTGCAGTGAATGGGTTCTGTATGCAACATGTCAAGGGAACTGAGCTCTCCACAACACTGTTCACCTTCAGACCAAACAGTACTTGCGTTCGCTGTGCTTCTGCTACCCTCCAGTGCTAGCACAAACACATGCTTCGACCATCGAACAAGATTTAGCATCCAGGCTCTTTTTTTTACTTTTACTTCTCTTTTCTTTCTTTCTTTCTTTCTTTTTATTTTTATTATTATTTATTTATTTATTTATTATTTATGTATGTATTATTATTATGTATTTATGTATGTATGTATTCATGTATTTATGTATTTATTGGTTATGTTGAGAGATACTGTGTTTGACAAAAAATCAATCGGTGTCGATGATAGAAAACGGAAATGCCCACCAAGCTACAGAGACAGTACTCACGACGCGTCAGCTCCCTTTCTCAGAGACTCAGAGGTCTTTGATCCTGAGCATAAGTCTTACAATGGGCTTCTGGGTGTGTTGACTGAAATCACTCTATCTGCTAAAGGAGTGCAAACTTTCAACTGGTTTTTGCTACCTCATCCTTCCTTCCGGCACATATCACCACGCACATTTGCTATACAAACAAGGAATTCCATAGACAAATAAACAAAATACATACATACATACATACATACATACGTACGAGGAAGAAGAAACACACACACACACGCACACACACACACACTCACGCGCACACACACACACACACACACACAGAGGATGTATGTCATTTCCCGGTGTTCAGGACGTGCCTGCCTTCAGGCTTTGGCACTTCTTTTTGGATTTCCTTTTCCTTTCCTTTGCTTCTTTATCCATGGATCTTTTTCCCTTGGCCAAGAAAAAGACAACCGTGGCAATGAACAGCTTCTCTAACACCATGGGATACATTCATGCATGTGTCATAGAGTGTGTACCTTGGCTCAATTAGAGGAATGTTTCCACCGTGCACATGCCCTTCGGGGTTCTGCACGGGAGCGCCGCGAGTTTTCCACAGAATACCTATTGTCAGCTTAGACTTGAGCAAGTGAAGCCACTTCATGTTTTCGAACCAATGCACGAGGTGACACTGCCCTTCCGGTATGCAACCTTGCACACTAGCGGGCATCATTGAGCACTTTCTTGCCCCCCTGGACAACTGGAAAACGATGGGCCATGACCATAGCAGGGTGCATTTCTTTGCTTTTCAGGAAGCTTCGACCACTTCTTGTTGTCTCTCAGCATTGGAGGGGTCTTTGTACCCCTCTGTGGGCGTGCTCCATTGACTGGGTTTCGGACTTTGGCTTTTGGGTTTCAATGTTCAGGTTCAGCTCTGCCTCAGTCGGCTCATTGAGCTTTCTCACGTCTGTTGCCAATGTAGAGAAGAATGGTCATTCCTGGTGCTTTCGCGATGCTTCTCATCCTTTGGGTTTGCTTTGCTATGGATCGTTGTGCTTTGGTTTGGGTGGCGGCACATTGGTTTGGTTTGGTTGGGATGTCTTTGGATGCGTTGTGCTCTCGTCTTCCTAATGCTCTCCAGGTCTTGTGGAAAGGACCGGAGGACACAAAAGCCTTCCCATTGTCCCTTGGGAAAGCGGATGCGGATCCCTTGCGAATAGAAATGTCAGAGAGCTGACCAAAGCCCTGGGCGACTGGAGGGTGTGGCCTCCAAAGGCCTGGAGGCGGGCCAAATGGAATCGGGGCGGGCCAGTGGCCTGAGCTGCGTCCAGTCCCAGAAGCCTTTGCCACGGCTGCCGGCCCTCACCGTTTCCCTGGCTACCGATTCCTCGCATTCCCGGCAGGCTTCACGCGCCCTCAGCACCGAGACCGCGCGGGCCGCCAAAGCAGCGGGGAGCCTGTCCGGGGACTTTGACAGCTCCATCTCCCCGGGTCGCCCGTCAAAAAGCGGCAGCCGGTGGGCCACGTCCACTGGCATCTTTCGACACTCGATGCCAAAGACCGCGTCGTCCGCCCCCTCACCGGCTCCCGTCCGGACGCGGGCACACAGTCGCTTGGCAAGAAACGACCCTTGGAGCCTGGCTTTCTCCTCTTGGCCCCGGTGACTCTGGGATCAGGTGGCTGGACCGTGCCGGGCTCTGGCGCGCGCGGCGCAGGAGGTTCCGAAGGTGCGCGGCCTGTGCCGGGAAGAAGCGAGCAGCACCCGGGGATCTGGCCAAGTCCAAGTGTCCCCAGGCCTGGCCCACTGGCCGCTGGGCCCCACACCTGCATCCCGACGCGCTGCTTCACGTCAGCGATGACCGAAGAAAGGGTCCTGCGTAGCTGGTCTCCATGGCGATGCGGAGGCAACAGCTGCACGCCACTTGGCTCAATGCGTGCACACACACACACGAGGTCCATGGCCAAGGCGGATGGCGCTCGCCGTGCTCGGCGCCGCACCCACCTCTCGCCCACAGCACGCGAGAGCGAACTGGCAGGGCGCGCTACCCCAAGCTTGCTCGCTGCCCTGCCTCTGGCACGTGTATGTGCCACCTCCCTTGCTGGCTGTGGTCCCCACACGCCATCAGTTGCGGCGCTGCTGGCCACAGACGCCCCTTTCCCGAGCCCCGCTCAACCCGCCTCGGGCTTCTCGGCTCCTCCGAGCCCGGCTGCCCGCTCCCCCGCGTCCGGACCGCAACCTAGGCCAGGCCGAAGGCGACCAGCATCTGGCGCAGCATTTCCATCCCCGCCAAGAAAGCAGGGGCGTGGACCGCGTCCTTCCTAGGTCCGCAAGCTGCCGGCAGGACACACGTCTCCTCTCACTCCGCCACACCCCGCCGCACATCCAAATTTGAGAAAGGGCCCCAGGCACGGTCACAGGTCCCATTGGGCCACAGGGATCAGAACTCGTAAGCAGCAGGGGCACAATTGGACTCCATCTCTCTCGGACGCCAAGCGGAGTCCTTCTTGGCCGAGGGTCTAGCTAAGAGGTCCCCTCACACGGGGACATGGGCACGGGGACAGATGGCAGGTGAAGGAAGCTCCTTCCACACGACTAAAATCCCGGCTTCAAGGCCTCCTGTTCTCCATGCTCACACCTACTCACACCATGCAGTCTCACAGCACCGCTCCAGAAGCTGGCCAAATATTCCCAGTGCCAATGCATGATAGAAATGTGCTCATTACTTTCCTCGGAACTCTCCAGTACTGAGGTTCATTAGTTTCTTGAAGCAGGAGGAAAAGGAGGTGGACACGATGAAGAGGAGGACAAAGAGGAGGGGGGGAGGAGGAGGAGGAGGAGGGGTGGAGGAAGAAGAAGAAGGAGGAAGAGGGGGAGGAGAGGAGAAGAAAAGAAGAAGAAGAAGAAGAAGAAGAAGAAGAAGAAGAAGAAGAAGAAGAAGAAGAAGAAGAAGAAGAAGAAGAAGAAAGAAGAAGAAGAAGAAGAAGAAGAAGAAGAAGAAGAAGAAGAAGAAGAAGAAGAAAAGAAGAAGAGCAGGGCAGGAGGAGGAGGAGGAGATGCAGGGTAAGGCAGGGTCCGGGGAGGCGGCGGTAGACGTGAGAGAGGACAAGAAGCAGCTGTCAGGTATGTGCGGGGCCTTTAGAACCAATGCAGGAGACAAGAAATAGCAATGGTTGTGAAAGCCCTATCTCATGTAAGGGTTTCCCGCCCCCACCAAAGAGCTGTGATTCTTGGTGGTTAGAAAGCAGCTGAAATGCTGATGAATAGCACGTGTGTTCACAATTTCTATGTGGAAAGCCGAAGAGCATGTCCAATGAACTAGGTCTGTTCCATCACGTGTGTCTCTCTGGAAATCAATACAAACACGAAGAAAGTCTTGCCCCGGTCAAGACGTATGGGTAGAATGTCAAAGGCCGGGCAGGACTCTAGTGTCCATGGGAGACCATTCTGAAGTCAACACTGAGATCAGAGATCAGAACAGTGAAAAGCAACTTGAGATGATCAGTACGTAGGGATCAAGGAGAAGGATGAATGCCACAGAGGGACCTTGAAAGCGGCCGGTCTCCATTACTGCCCTGGCCACTGAGAGAGGGACGACGGCCAAACACTCACCTGCATCACATCTGAGGGATGACCGGCTGCTGACTGTCTCACTTGGACGGCACGGGACACTTTGGATCTTGGAAAGCCAGGCGCCATCAGCTAGACTCGCTCCAATGCGTCTGCCAAATGGAAGCCGCGATGACCATCTCGACAGGACTAGCGTCCACCAAAAGCTTGACAAAAACCCACAACCCAGAGAAATACTCCATAGACATTAGAGGGAAAAGGAAGGTTCGAAAACAACTGTACAGGGCGCATAGTAATGTCAAAATGTGTGAATTCCTCTCTCCATCACATAACCCAAAGCATGAAGAGAATGCCAAATTTTCGAGCTGCTTGGATCTGGAGCACGTGTCTCCAGGGGACTTGTGTTTTCCCCTATATGGCAAGTCCTGCAGTGAATGGGTTCTGTATGCAACATGTCAAGGGAACTGAGCTCTCCACAACACTGTTCACCTTCAGACCAAACAGTACTTGCGTTCGCTGTGCTTCTGCTACCCTCCAGTGCTAGCACAAACACATGCTTCGACCATCGAACAAGATTTAGCATCCAGGCTCTTTTTTTTACTTTTACTTCTCTTTTCTTTCTTTCTTTCTTTTTTTTTATTATTTATTTATTTATTTATTTATTTATTATTATGTATGTATGTATGTATTATTATTATGTATTTATGTATGTATGTATTATGTATTTATGTATTTATTGGTTATGTTGAGAGATACTGTGTTTGACAAAAAATCAATCGGTGTCGATGATAGAAAACGGAAATGCCCACCAAGCTACAGAGACAGTACTCACGACGCGTCAGCTCCCTTTCTCAGAGACTCAGAGGTCTTTGATCCTGAGCATAAGTCTTACAATGGGCTTCTGGGTGTGTTGACTGAAATCACTCTATCTGCTAAAGGAGTGCAAACTTTCAACTGGTTTTTGCTACCTCATCCTTCCTTCCGGCACATATCACCACGCACATTTGCTATACAAACATGGAATTCCATAGACAAATAAACAAAATACATACATACATACATACATACATACATACGTACGAGAAGAAGAAACACACACACACACGCACACACACACACACTCACGCGCACACACACACACACACACACACACAGAGAGATGTATGTCATTTCCCGGTGTTCAGAACGTGCCTGCCTTCAGGCTTTGGCACTTCTTTTGGATTTCCTTTTCCTTTCCTTTGCTTCTTTATCCATGGATCTTTTTCCCTTGGCCAAGAAAAAGACAACCGTGGCAATGAACAGCTTCTCTAACACCATGGGATACATTCATGCATGTGTCATAGAGTGTGTACCTTGGCTCAATTAGAGGAATGTTTCCACCGTGCACATGCCCTTCGGGTTCTGCACGGGAGCGCCGCGAGTTTTCCACAGAATACCTATTGTCAGCTTAGACTTGAGCAAGTGAAGCCACTTCATGTTTTCGAACCAATGCACGAGGTGACACTGCCCTTCCGGTATGCAACCTTGCACACTAGCGGGCATCATTGAGCACTTTCTTGCCCCCCTGGACAACTGGAAAACGATGGGCCATGACCATAGCAGGGTGCATTTCTTTGCTTTTCAGGAAGCTTCGACCACTTCTTGTTGTCTCTCAGCATTGGAGGGGTCTTTGTACCCCTCTGTGGGCGTGCTCCATTGACTGGGTTTCGGACTTTGGCTTTTGGGTTTCAATGTTCAGGTTCAGCTCTGCCTCAGTCGGCTCATTGAGCTTTCTCACGTCTGTTGCCAATGTAGAGAAGAATGGTCATTCCTGGTGCTTTCGCGATGCTTCTCATCCTTTGGGTTTGCTTTGCTATGGATCGTTGTGCTTTGGTTTGGGTGGCGGCACATTGGTTTGGTTTGGTTGGGATGTCTTTGGATGCGTTGTGCTCTCGTCTTCCTAATGCTCTCCAGGTCTTGTGGAAAGGACCGGAGGACACAAAAGCCTTCCCATTGTCCCTTGGGAAAGCGGATGCGGATCCCTTGCGAATAGAAATGTCAGAGAGCTGACCAAAGCCCTGGGCGACTGGAGGGTGTGGCCTCCAAAGGCCTGGAGGCGGGCCAAATGGAATCGGGGCGGGCCAGTGGCCTGAGCTGCGTCCAGTCCCAGAAGCCTTTGCCACGGCTGCCGGCCCTCACTTTCCCTGGCTACCGATTCCTCGCATTCCCGGCAGGCTTCACGCGCCCTCAGCACCGAGACCGCGCGGGCCGCCAAAGCAGCGGGGAGCCTGTCCGGGGACTTTGACAGCTCCATCTCCCCGGGTCGCCCATCAAAAAGCGGCAGCCGGTGGGCCACGTCCACTGGCATCTTTCGACACTCGATGCCAAAGACCGCGTCGTCCGCCCCCTCACCGGCTCCCGTCCGGACGCGGGCACACAGTCGCTTGGCAAGAAACGACCCTTGGAGCCTGGCTTTCTCCTCTTGGCCCCGGTGACTCTGGGATCAGGTGGCTGGTCCGTGCCGGGCTCTGGCGCGCGCGGCGCAGGAGGTTCCGAAGGTGCGCGGCCTGTGCCGGGAAGAAGCGAGCAGCACCCGGGGATCTGGCCAAGTCCAAGTGTCCCCAGGCCTGGCCCACTGGCCGCTGGGCCCCACACCTGCATCCCGACGCGCTGCTTCACGTCAGCGATGACCGAAGAAAGGGTCCTGCGTAGCTGGTCTCCATGGCGATGCGGAGGCAACAGCTGCACGCCACTTGCTCAATGCGTGCACACACACACACGAGGTCCATGGCCAAGGCGGATGGCGCTCGCCGTGCTCGGCGCCGCACCCACCTCTCGCCCACAGCACGCGAGAGCGAACTGGCAGGGCGCGCTACCCCAAGCTTGCTCGCTGCCCTGCCTCTGGCACGTGTATGTGCCACTCCCTTGCTGGCTGTGGTCCCCACACGCCATCAGTTGCGGCGCTGCTGGCCACAGACGCCCCTTTCCCGAGCCCCGCTCAACCCGCCTCGGGCTTCTCGGCTCCTCCGAGCCCGGCTGCCCGCTCCCCGCGTCCGGACCGCAACCTAGGCCAGGCCGAAGGCGACCAGCATCTGGCGCAGCATTTCCATCCCCGCCAAGAAAGCAGGGGCGTGGACCGCGTCCTTCCTAGGTCCGCAAGCTGCCGGCAGGACACACGTCTCCTCTCACTCCGCACATCCCCGCCGCACATCCAAATTTGAGAAAGGGCCCCAGGCACGGTCACAGGTCCCATTGGGCCACAGGGATCAGAACTCGTAAGCAGCAGGGGCACAATTGGACTCCATCTCTCTCGGACGCCAAGCGGAGTCCTTCTTGGCCGAGGGTCTAGCTAAGAGGTCCCCTCACACGGGGACATGGGCACGGGGACAGATGGCAGGTGAAGGAAGCTCCTTCCACACGACTAAAATCCCGGCTTCAAGGCCTCCTGTTCTCCATGCTCACACCTACTCACACCATGCAGTCTCACAGCACCGCTCCAGAAGCTGGCCAAATATTCCAGTGCCAATGCATGATAGAAATGTGCTCATTACTTTCCTCGGAACTCTCCAGTACTGAGGTTCATTAGTTTCTTGAAGCAGGAGGAAAAGGAGGTGGACACGATGAAGGAGGACAAAGAGGAGGGGGAGGAGGAGGAGGAGGAGGAGGTGGAGGAGAAGAAGAGAAGAAGGAGAGGGGGAGGAGGAGGAAAGAAGAAGAAGAAGAAGAAGAAGAAGAAGAAGAAGAAGAAGAGAAGAAGAGAAGAAGAAGAAGAAGAAGAAAAGAAGAAGAAGGAAGAAGAAGAAGAAGAAGAAGAAGAAGAAAAAGAAGAAGAAGAAAAGGCAGGGCAGGAGGAGGAGGAGGAGATGCAGGGTAAGGCAGGGTCCGGGGAGGCGGCGGTAGACGTGAGAGAGGACAAGAAGCAGCTGTCAGGTATGTGCGGGGCCTTTAGAACCAATGCAGGAGACAAGAAATAGCAATGGTTGTGAAAGCCCTATCTCATGTAAGGGTTTCCCGCCCCCCACCAAAGAGCTGTGATTCTTGGTGGTTAGAAAGCAGCTGAAATGCTGATGAATAGCACGTGTGTTCACAATTTCTATGTGGAAAGCCGAAGAGCATGTCCAATGAACTAGGTCTGTTCCATCACGTGTGTCTCTCTGGAAATCAATACAAACGAAGAAAGTCTTTGCCCCGGTCAAGAACGTATGGGTAGAATGTCAAAGGCCGGGCAGGACTCTAGTGTCCATGGGAGACCATTCTGAAGTCAACACTGAGATCAGAGATCAGAACAGTGAAAAGCAACTTGAGATGATCAGTACGTAGGGATCAAGGAGAAGGATGAATGCCACAGAGGGACCTTGAAAGCGGCCGGTCTCCATTACTGCCCTGGCCACTGAGAGAGGGACGACGGCCAAACACTCACCTGCATCACATCTGAGGGATGACCGGCTGCTTGACTGTCTCACTTGGACGGCACGGGACACTTTGGATCTTGGAAAGCCAGGCGCCATCAGCTAGACTCGCTCCAATGCGTCTGCCAAATGGAAGCCGCGATGACCATCTCGACAGGACTAGCGTCCACCAAAAGCTTGACAAAAACCCACAACCAGAGAAATACTCCATAGACATTAGAGGGAAAAGGAAGGTTCGAAAACAACTGTACAGGGCGCATAGTAATGTCAAAATGTGTGAATTCCTCTCTCCATCACATAACCCAAAGCATGAAGAGAATGCCAAATTTTCGAGCTGCTTGGATCTGGAGCACGTGTCTCCAGGGGACTTGTGTTTTCCCCTATATGGCAAGTCCTGCAGTGAATGGGTTCTGTATGCAACATGTCAAGGGAACTGAGCTCTCCACAACACTGTTCACCTTCAGACCAAACAGTACTTGCGTTCGCTGTGCTTCTGCTACCCTCCAGTGCTAGCACAAACACATGCTTCGACCATCGAACAAGATTTAGCATCCAGGCTCTTTTTTTACTTTTACTTCTCTTTTCTTTCTTTCTTTCTTTCTTTTTATTTATTTATTTATTTATTTATTTATTTATTTATTATTTTGTATGTTATTTATGTATGTATTTATGTATGTATGTATTCATGTATTTATGTATTTATTGGTTATGTTGAGAGATACTGTGTTTGACAAAAAATCAATCGGTGTCGATGATAGAAAACGGAAATGCCCACCAAGCTACAGAGACAGTACTCACGACGCGTCAGCTCCCTTTCTCAGAGACTCAGAGGTCTTTGATCCTGAGCATAAGTCTTACAAGGGCTTCTGGGTGTGTTGACTGAAATCACTCTATCTGCTAAAGGAGTGCAAACTTTCAACTGGTTTTTGCTACCTCATCCTTCCTTCCGGCACATATCACCACGCACATTTGCTATACAAACATGGAATTCCATAGACAAATAAACAAAATACATACATACATACATACATACACATACGTACGAGAAGAAGAACACACACACACACGCACACACACACACACCACGCACACACACACACACAACACACAAGAGGATGTATGTCATTTCCCGGTGTTCAGGACGTGCCTGCCTTCAGGCTTTGGCACTTCTTTTTGGATTTCCTTTTCCTTTCTTTGCTTCTTTATCCATGGATCTTTTTCCCTTGGCCAAGAAAAAGACAACCGTGGCAATGAACAGCTTCTCTAACACCATGGGATACATTCATGCATGTGTCATAGAGTGTGTACCTTGGCTCAATTAGAGGAATGTTTCCACCGTGCACATGCCCTTCGGGGTTCTGCACGGGAGCGCCGCGAGTTTTCCACAGAATACCTATTGTCAGCTTAGACTTGAGCAAGTGAAGCCACTTCATGTTTTCGAACCAATGCACGAGGTGACACTGCCTTCCGGTATGCAACCTTGCACACTAGCGGGCATCATTGAGCACTTTCTTGCCCCCTGGACAACTGGAAAACGATGGGCCATGACCATAGCAGGGTGCATTTCTTTGCTTTTCAGGAAGCTTCGACCACTTCTTGTTGTCTCTCAGCATTGGAGGGGTCTTTGTACCCCTCTGTGGGCGTGCTCCATTGACTGGGTTTCGGACTTTGGCTTTTGGGTTTCAATGTTCAGGTTCAGCTCTGCCTCAGTCGGCTCATTGAGCTTTCTCACGTCTGTTGCCAATGTAGAGAAGAATGGTCATTCCTGGTGCTTTCGCGATGCTTCTCATCCTTTGGGTTTGCTTTGCTATGGATCGTTGTGCTTTGGTTTGGGTGGCGGCACATTGGTTTGGTTTGGTTGGGATGTCTTTGGATGCGTTGTGCTCTCGTCTTCCTAATGCTCTCCAGGTCTTGTGGAAAGGACCGGAGGACACAAAAGCCTTCCCATTGTCCCTTGGGAAAGCGGATGCGGATCCCTTGCGAATAGAAATGTCAGAGAGCTGACCAAAGCCCTGGGCGACTGGAGGGTGTGGCCTCCAAAGGCCTGGAGGCGGGCCAAATGGAATCGGGGCGGGCCAGTGGCCTGAGCTGCGTCCAGTCCCAGAAGCCTTTGCCACGGCTGCCGGCCCTCACCGTTTCCCTGGCTACCGATTCCTCGCATTCCCGGCAGGCTTCACGCGCCCTCAGCACCGAGACCGCGCGGGCCGCCAAAGCAGCGGGGAGCCTGTCCGGGGACTTTGACAGCTCCATCTCCCCGGGTCGCCCGTCAAAAAGCGGCAGCCGGTGGGCCACGTCCACTGGCATCTTTCGACACTCGATGCCAAAGACCGCGTCGTCCGCCCCCACCGGCTCCGTCCGGACGCGGGCACACAGTCGCTTGGCAAGAAACGACCCTTGGAGCCTGGCTTTCTCCTCTTGGCCCCGGTGACTCTGGGATCAGGTGGCTGGTCCGTGCCGGGCTCTGGCGCGCGGCGCAGGAGGTTCCGAAGGTGCGCGGCCTGTGCCGGGAAGAAGCGAGCAGCACCCGGGGATCTGGCCAAGTCCAAGTGTCCCCAGGCCTGGCCCTGGCCGCTGGGCCCCACACTGCATCCCGACGCGCTGCTTCACGTCAGCGATGACCGAAGAAAGGGTCCTGCGTAGCTGGTCTCCATGGCGATGCGGAGGCAACAGCTGCACGCCACTTGGCTCAATGCGTGCACACACACACACGAGGTCCATGGCCAAGGCGGATGGCGCTCGCCGTGCTCGGCGCCGCACCCACCTCTCGCCCACAGCACGCGAGAGCGAACTGGCAGGGCGCGCTACCCAAGCTTGCTCGCTGCCCTGCTCTGGCACGTGTATGTGCCACTCCCTTGCTGGCTGTGGTCCCCACACGCCATCAGTTGCGGCGCTGCTGGCCACAGACGCCCTTTCCGAGCCCCGCTCAACCCGCCTCGGGCTTCTCGGCTCCTCCGAGCCCGGCTGCCCGCTCCCCCGCGTCCGGACCGCAACCTAGGCCAGGCCGAAGGCGACCAGCATCTGGCGCAGCATTTCCATCCCCGCCAAGAAAGCAGGGGCGTGGACCGCGTCCTTCCTAGGTCCGCAAGCTGCCGGCAGGACACACGTCTCCTCTCACTCCGCCACATCCCCGCCGCACATCCAAATTTGAGAAAGGGCCCCAGGCACGGTCACAGGTCCCATTGGGCCACAGGGATCAGAACTCGTAAGCAGCAGGGGCACAATTGGACTCCATCTCTCTCGGACGCCAAGCGGAGTCCTTCTTGGCCGAGGGTCTAGCTAAGAGGTCCCTCACACGGGGACATGGGCACGGGGACAGATGGCAGGTGAAGGAAGCTCCTTCACACGACTAAAATCCCGGCTTCAAGGCCTCCTGTTCTCCATGCTCACACCTACTCACACATGCAGTCTCACAGCACCGCTCCAGAAGCTGGCCAAATATTCCCAGTGCCAATGCATGATAGAAATGTGCTCATTACTTTCCTCGGAACTCTCCAGTACTGAGGTTCATTAGTTTCTTGAAGCAGGAGGAAAAGGAGGTGGACACGATGAAGAGGAGGACAAAGAGGAGGGGGGGAGGAGGAGGAGGAGGAGGGTGGAGAGAAGAAGAAGGAGGAAGGGGGGAGGAGGAGAAGAAGAGAAGAAGAAGAAGAAGAAGAAGAAGAAGAAAAGAAGAAGAAGAAGAAGAAGAGAAGAAGAAGAAGAAGAAGAAGAAGAAGAAGAAGAAGAAGAAGAAGAAGAAGAAGAAGAAGAAGAAAAGAAGAAGAAGAAGAAAAGAAAAGAGCAGCAGGAGGAGGAGGAGGAGATGCAGGGTAAGGCAGGGTCCGGGGAGGCGGCGGTAGACGTGAGAGAGGAAGAAGCAGCTGTCAGGTATGTGCGGGGCCTTTAGAACCAATGCAGGAGACAAGAAATAGCAATGGTTGTGAAAGCCCTATCTCATGTAAGGGTTTCCCGCCCCCACCAAAGAGCTGTGATTCTTGGTGGTTAGAAAGCAGCTGAAATGCTGATGAATAGCACGTGTGTTCACAATTTCTATGTGGAAAGCCGAAGAGCATGTCCAATGAACTAGGTCTGTTCTCACGTGTGTCTCTGGAAATCAATACAAACACGAAGAAAGTCTTTGCCCCGGTCAAGACGTTATGGGTAGAATGTCAAAGGCCGGGCAGGACTCTA
>PUFA01001512.1:0-40128 GCA_003508835.1 Eonycteris spelaea
TCCACTTACCTTCTCACCTGGACTCTTGGGACAGAGAATCACAGGAAAAATTTCCAGGCCGTCCAGACCAGTATCCCACAGGGAAATTGGGGCTCAGAGGTGGCAGTAACATTGGAAACAGTGCCTAATGAGAAGGAAAATGATGCAGAAATGATCACCTGTGTGTACAAGGCTGGGCTTTACAAGACGTATTTGTTACTTTGGATTCCTAAGTCCAAGTGGGATCAATGCTTTACTTTCTTTGCTGCCTTGTCTGAGGACAGAGCTTCAGTCTGCATCATCAACCATCCAAGGAGGCATTCATACTTCCACAGGGTCCTCCTTTTCAGAGATCCCATTCAGATGAGTGTGATAGCCCAGCAGGTACTTCAGGGAAGGGTCAGAAGAGGATGGAACCTGAGAACTTTTACCTGACATCTTCTGAGATCCTAACCAGCCTTGCCCTGTGCCCAGAGATGGCGATGTTTGTTTACTAGGTAGCTAATTAATTTATTTAATATGTTAAATTGGAGGGGTTTTTTTCTAACAACTTTGCTGTTTACATTGAATTCCATATATAGGGAGACATTTGGGGAAAGCATGAAAATTATAATTTTTTTGTTCAAATCTAACATTCTGTCATATTGTGCCCTCCTTGGTAATTTTACACGTAAAAACTTATATGTCTTCACCCATCATTTGATCATCATTCTTTTTCATTCATTAATCATCACATCTATTCTTCGTAAGGGTATCTGAATCTATGGTATACAGATAGAAATTATAACAGTAGATAATTCTTCCTCACAGCTTTTCAAAAGAATATTTTTATATTTTTCTATGTAAATCTTTGAAAATTCTCTGGAATTAGAGATCCATATCAATGTGGTTAAATTATTGTGTTTTAAATCTTGTCTTTTATAATTAGTCTTACATATTAATTGACTTAATACAGTTATTAAAATCTACTATTTTAACTTGGTCATATTTCCCAATTTCTCAACATTTGTTCTGTATTAATGCACATATTATGAAACCACATATGCAAAATAAGTGAAGTCCTTATTCATTGGATCTCATATTACAAAGGAGAAGGCCCAGTACAGTGAAATGAGTACAATATGACATCATTTCCTTAGGGACAAATGTATGAAGATAGGGCATAAATAGTTGTACCATAAGCAGGATTTTATGGAATATGTCTGGGGAGGCCTTTTCATGTTGGATAAGGAAGAGAACCAGGACTAGTGTACCCATCAGATGTGTTACAATGAGGTCAAAACTCAAAGCCCAAAAATAACAAAGGAAAGAATTCCACAAAGAAATGTGAGAGAATGGCCAGGCTCATCTACCACTGTGCCATATAAAAACAAGGTGGCTCAAATAAGTGCAGAAATAACAATTGATCAGGGCTGAGGCGGTCGCAGTGATGAGGCCAGTGAGCAGTAAAGGTCCGGTCAGTGTGAGGTCCCTTGAGTCTGAGGGAACTGCAGCACCTATGCCGGCTGCCTCTTCTCTCTGCACCTGATTCTCTGTGTGTTCTTCATTCTTGGTGCTTTTCTCTCTTTGGCAAGAAGGGGTCTTTTAAAATGATTCTTATATTTATTGTGGGAGATTTCAGTTTTTTTTTTTTTTTCCCAAACAAGACTTCCTTTTTGATGTTGTGATCCAGCATGCCTGCACACAATACACAGCAATGCACACACAACACACACACACACACACACACACACACACGGGATTGAAAAGGAAGCCATGATATGATTTAGTATTCTAATCTATATAGTGCACTCTCATATTTTCTCTCTATGATTCTTATTCTATTTTTCGTTAATTCTTGCAAACCATAATTCTGCCACCCTACTGCATCCTGATATAGAATATGGAAAACATTCCTCTGGCATGTCCACCACAGCTACATCAGTGTTGCTCCTTCATTCCTTCTCTCATCACCAACAATTTCTGTGAGAATGTTCTCTCATCCCTCCATGGAGTAATTATTTATTCAGCTTACTGTTCCCAAACTCAGCTAAGTCTGGTGTGAGGGTGGTGATTTGTGTAACATGCTACATGCCTCACTGCTTACTGTGTAGCAGGGAGAAAAGGCAGAGACATAAATAAAAATTATACCATGGGCATCCATAATATGTATATATACTACTTGAGAGTATGCTTTTCCTGTGATAATGTTCAGAAAAAGAAAGGCTCATGAAGGAGAGGATGCAGGCAATCTGAAAGAGACATTTAGTTTTGGGGATAGAGGAGGTGAAAAGTTCTAAAACATTCGGGGAGACTCGAGCAGGGAAGTGTGTGTGATAAGACTCGGAGCTTTGTAGCTGTGGCCAGGTGAAGATGAGAGTTCATCGTGGGAGAATAGTGTGAGCATGGGCTGGGCTCGGTGTGACTGAAGCGGTTGGAAAGGTCACAGAGAATTGAGCCTTTTTTTGAAGCTAAAAATTTTATATTCTGTCTCCGTTAAGGAGTCACTAAGATGGAGTTTTCATGTGGGAGTTTTGAGCAGTTGCCATATAATAACAGAATCTCCATGCCAATGTGTTTATATGATTAGAGAGATGACAGAAACTAAAAAAATGGTGATGCCAGGAGAAGCTGGGAGTCAAGTTCAACAATAGCACAGGCAGGGCTTATGTGGTGAAATGAGTGAAAAGGAACATGAGCCTTGTGTTTGAAGCTACAAAATTTGACTTCTCTCTTCATTGAGGAATCACTGGGATGGAGTTTAACT
This sequence comes from Eonycteris spelaea, assembly GCA_003508835.1. Taxonomy (NCBI): domain Eukaryota; kingdom Metazoa; phylum Chordata; class Mammalia; order Chiroptera; family Pteropodidae; genus Eonycteris; species Eonycteris spelaea. The sequence continues at coordinate 2,726 of PUFA01001512.1, forward strand.
TGGGAGTCTGAACAGTTTTCAATATAAAGAGATCTTCATGGGTCATTGTGATTTCTATCTAGAGGGTTTCTAGCCCTTAGAAGATGGGATAGGTGACAATAAAATATGGCTATGCAATTGGGTCCTAGAGGTGGAGAATAATGGAGACATTAGATGCAGAAAAAAAAATAATCTGTCTCATCTCATCACAGTGGTAATCATTTACCAACAGGAAATAAATAATTAACTTTGCTAAGTATGATTCCTATATTCAAATCTGACATCATTTTAAATTGATACCACTGTCTACACTATTTGGTTGAGGATATTGACATTTAGAATGTCCAGCTCTCTCTCATTCAAAGAATATGAGGTAGTAGATCTTAGTATTAATACTGAGTTTTTAAATTTCCACGGCTTTGCACTTACAGTTATTTACTGGTCTCATTTCAGCTTTAAAAACTTCTGCTTTTTTTCCTCTATGCTGTATATTTCCTTTTGTAAATCGTAGGTTTTATTAGCAAAATTTTTAGTAAGGTGTTTCATCTTGAGATATATTGACACAGAAAGAAATTTCTGTTTTCTGTTTTCAATAAATAGTTATTTGCCGCCTTACTAACAATTCTATGCATAAGGCAAAATGACTGTGGTTAGCATGTTACCAACTAAGGATGCTTTTGCCTCATCACACTTCTCTCAGGGACCAACAGAGATTATTAGATCTATCTCTGTCTCTGACTCTGTCTCTGTCTCTGTTCTCTGTCTCTGTCTCTGTCTCTCTCTGTCTCTCTCTCTCTCTCTCTCTCTCTCTCTCTCTCTCTCTCTCTCTCTTCATTATTTGACCTATTCTATTTAAATAATTTTAATATAAGGACAGAAAATACGTATATGAAAATGGAACCCCAGTTTTACATATCGATTTGGGGGCTTATCAATGGACTCATGGAGCTTTGAACTGTAGGGATAACCTGATATTATCTTGCCTTGTATTATTTCTTTCCTCATTATTGTGTCTGGGGGAGTACAAGCTAGTATTAACATGACCCAGGAGGACACAGTGTGTGTGTCTGTGGGTGTGAGTATGTGTGTTTTGTGTAGCTGAGCATTTTACCACTTGCTGTGGCTGGGATACCCAGCTCATATACTCTGAAATGTGTCCTTTAAAATAGAGATCCAGAATGTCAATCAAGAGATGGAAATAAAGAAGGCATCACTTCTCACAGATCCCTTGCAAAGAAAATAAAGTTTAAGGAACAATATGTAATTGCATAATCCCTGGGTCTTGAAGTTTCATCTGTAGCAGACAGGCCATGTCATTCCTCCACATTTTCTGACAGCATCCTTATCTGTCTCTTTCTCATTCCACTTACCACATGGCTTCCTTTTGAGCGTGTTACTTGAGGCAACTGCCAAACTCATTACTTTTGCACAGGCTCTTTCCCACGCAGGTTATACACTTCTCCCAAATCTTTTGTCTTTCCTGTGTCTTCCTTAAGGTCTCAGTTCAAACAGAACCCTTGCTTTCAAATCTTTCTAATTCCATTAAAAATAAAACACATCTAAGATCTTGTATACCTACTTTCCTTTTCTTCAAGCACATGCACCATCTAACATCGTGTATAATTTTTCACTTCCTTATATTCCTTCTCCATCTTGGATTATAGGGACTTCTGTTTTTTAGCACCCAGTACTCCTTGTCTAGAAAATGGCAATGACTCAGCTTTTTATTTCTCAGTGTGTAAAAGAATTTCTCATCAAAGCGATATAAAATGATTTAATGGGCAAATTGCTAAGAGAACAGCAGGAATTTTAATGATGTCACATGACCTTACTTAAAGGGATCAAATCTTTACAAAACAATATATGTCATATATACAATTTACGTTAAATATAAATTGTAGCAATTCACATGTTAGTAATTCTCATGTAAAATTAATTATGCTATTTTTTTTTATTTTAAGTCATCACCTTCACACATGGAACCAGGAAATGGTACACAAATTTTAAAATTTCTTCTCCTTGGATTTTCAAATGAACCAGAACTGCAGCCTCTCATATTTGGGCTCTTCCTCTCCATGTACCTGATCACCTTGTTTGGAAACCTGCTCATCATCCTGGCCATCAGTTCAGACTCCCAACTCCACACACCCATGTACTTCTTCCTCTGCAACCTCTCCTTGGTGGACATCTGTTTCACCTCTACCACCATCCCAAAGATGCTGGTGAACATTCAAACACAGAACCAAGTCATAACCTATAAAGGCTGCATCACACAGATGTGCTTTTTTATGCTCTTTGGGGCATTGGATAACTTCCTTCTGACTGTGATGGCCTATGACCGCTTTGTGGCCATCTGTCACCCCCTCACTACACAGTCATCATGAACCCCCGGCTCTGTGGACTGCTGCTTCTGGTGTCCTGGATCATGAGTGCCCTGTATTCTTTGTTACAAACCTTGATGGTGTTGTGGCTATCTTTCTGTACAGTCTTGAAAATCCCCCACTTTTTCTGTGAACTCAATCAGATGTCCAACTTGCCTGTTCTGACACCTTTCTTAATAACCTGGTGACATATTTGTAGCAGTGCTGCTGGGTGGTGTTCCTTTTTCTGGTATCCTTTACTCCTACTCTAAGATTGTTTCTTGCATACGTGGAATCCTCAGCTCAAGGGAAGTTGAAAGCATTTTCTACCTGTGTGTCTCACCTCTCTATTGTCTTCTTATTTTATTGTACAGGTCTAGGAGTGTACTTCAGCTCTGCTGCTATCCACAGCTCACATTCAGGTGCAGTAGTCTCGTGATGTACACCGTGGTCACACCCATGCTGAACCCCTTCATCTACAGTCTCAGGAACAAAGACATAAAGGGAGCTTTGAAAAGATTCTGTGGGATGGCAGCTATAAAAGGACAACTGTTCTGGGGCTGAAAATCTTTCCATGTTTAGAGGGCTAAATGCCTTGGAACAGAAAATGTGGAATAGAATATGCCTTCTTTACTTATTGGCTGAAATTTCCATTATTTTTTTTACCTTCTCTATACAATGTATGTAATTGTTTATCATCTTTCTGCTCTATATAGATATTTTCTCTTTGTCCATTTTCCCAGTCTCACAGTATTTCCCAGATTTAAACTAAGAATATTTGGAAAATCCCATTTATTGTTGAAGACATATGGATATTAAAAATAATTTCTTCTGCCCTGTGCCTCTTTGGTGTTGAAGAAGTCCTTGGGTCAATTTCTGCTCTATCTCCTCTTTCCTCTGCTGCCTCTGTGTGATGGGATGATCCCATGATGGACGTTGGCTCCTGAATAGATGGAAGGCCACTCTGAGGAAGTGGTAGCAGAGGAGGCAGAGGTGAGCTTTGGGACCACTACGCCAAATACTGGTTTTTCTGCAACTTTTGGAAGGGCAAGGTCAGCCCCAAATTCCTGGAATATGTATCAGGCTTTATTAAAAAGGGACAGATGATTCCAGCTTTTTTGGTGGTAGTGGCAGCCAGGTAAAAAATAACACATTTTGGAGAGCTCTGGCACAATTTGAACCTCAGAATAATTATACAAGATTTTAGGCAATTTCTAAGTAGCAATCCACTGGACAAAAATAATAGAGCCAATGAGAGAGGTCACCAAACTCACACTGACTCTGGGGACCAAGTCACCTTCAACATTGCCAATGATTGGGAGATATAGATTGCAAAGAAATACTCATCCTGGTAGATCTCCAGCTACAGAAAGAGTAATACAATAGTTCTTTCCTGGAGTCTTTGCAAATTCTGCAGTTCCTGGATCACCATGCCCTTTTTCCTGGAGGGGGATGCTGCACTCAAATCCTGGGGACTATGCCTGGGGATTCACATAGGTCTTGATGCCAGCATAACCCAGCTTTTAAGACAACAGGAAAAACACAGGGTCTCCAAAGCAGACAAGGGAAAGATCATCTCTTCCAACAGTGACAGTAACTCAGGAGCAAGTCGATAAGTGTTTAGAGTGTTCAGTATGCGAAGAAGATTACACAGTTGAAGAGGAAGTCAGCAGTTACCCTGCAGCCACATCTTTCACAGCAGTTGTATTGTGCCATGGGTAGAACTGCATGATACATGTTCTATATGCAGGAAGATCTTAGATGATGAGCAGGCTGCTTGGCAAACCCAGAGCTCTTAGACCTCTGAAAACAACAGATTTAGCAGTGACAGTCAACTACAGGACCGATGGACTTTCTGAACCTAAAACCGTGTCTGAACCAGGGCTGTGGTGCCCTTCTTACCACAGCTGTAAATTGTATCAAAAGAAAACACATAGTAGGTGAATTTAGGAAATGTATAAGAAACCCCAAAACTTAATATTAATGTAGTGAGTGTTTTTCTTCTCTAAATTTAAAGTTAGCATCTGTAGTTGGAATTATGTCTACAAAAAAATGCCTCTGTTTCCTAAATTCAGAGTGATAATTTTATAGCTGTGAAACTTAATTATGTGGGTTTACCCCCAGCCAAAATAGAAACAGTTCCTTAAAGCCCATCTAGGGTCCTGCTATCTGTCAAGTTACTCTGTGATGGATGTTTTCACCTCCTTGTCCATCCTCCATTATATCATAAGTGCTTTTTATAGTAAATACAGTGAAATCAGAGTCCTCAAAACTAAAAATTAAAAATAATTTATTCTCAAATGATCATATCATCTTTAGAATTCTCATTTGTTTACTAAAGAATCTTCATGAGTTTTCATAAACAAACTAACTTGTTGACTAAGTTCATTTATGTGATGTTTTGCACAGAAAAAGTGAAATAGTTTTCACTTTGCGTCTCTTCTATTCTATTTCACTCCCTTAACTGCTCTTAATGATAATGTGGACTTTAACATTCTGCTGGTTTTCACTGGACTTCTGCTTTTATTCTCTTATTGAGTTTGGTGTCTACAAAGTCTTTCATAATACCTAGGAAAAAATAATCATCAAATATATATCTCCAAGTAGAGTCGCAAATTTGATAAATAGATTCACCTGACATGCTCTTTAGAAAGAATTGACCTTATACACAAGGAATCATTACTCATGATTACTATGCAAAGATTCTTTTCCATGCTGTAATCAACTCCTGAGTATAAAATGGATTCCATGTGTGAGGGTTTGTTTTCATTGAGGTGAAGAATGGTGGTGTATTTACATTTCATTACTAAATTACCATCCTCTTTGTCCTCCAAAATTTCAGTGCTGCTCACAAATATGACTCCTCTACAGTCTACAAAATATCTCACTTTTCTTATTTTGTCACAATGACTACCTTAGTAGTGAAGGAATAATGTCACTATCATCCATTTCATAGCTCCTCATATGCAGGAAATTCTTCCATCTTCATGATCACAGCATGATTCACAGGAGAACTTGAATTCCTGCCCTATCTTAGGATTTCCTCAGAGTTTCTGCTAAAATGCACATCTTTCCAACCTCTCCTGGTTACGTAAAAGTGACCCTTAATAGAGTCAATTGTTATACCAGTTATCCAAAATAAACTTAAATAACAGAATGATTATAAATGCTATGTCCAAATATCAGAACATATGCCTATAATTTTAAAATAGCCAGTAATTATAATTGTTCTCATTCATTTTTTTATTATATTGATAGCTAATACTGCATAATAAGCTGACCTAAATGATATCATTTATATCAAGTGGGATTATATGAGGGGAGTTGTTCTGATCTCTTCAGATACTCATGGGTCCGCATCAGCTGGGAGTCTCCACATTGTGTATCTCCAGCTCATCCATGCTGTTGCGTGAGGCTGTAATGATCCCTGTCTTGAACCAATGTATGACAATTTATTTATATATGTAGCATAATCTTCCAGTTTGCAAAAAGAATGAGTTTACCAAAAGTAATTTTCCATAAATTAATGTCACTGTTTTTATATCCATGTAAAACACTTAGCTTTCTACCAAATGATATTTCTCCCTCCTCCATTAAAGTATGACTCAAGCTACCTGTGCTCTACATCTTACCTTGAGCCAGGAATCATTAGATTTTTTCCTGTTTGTTTTTTGATTGGAGTGTAATTACATGCAATATATAGCACATATTTAAAACATACAAGTTGCTGGATCAAAGGGACCTACAAGTTAATTGTTTATATTGAATGGGTCTGTTTACACATCATTCAAGGAACTGTATGAAAGCTTTAATTGCATTATTACATATCTGTGAAAAATTAAATCTCCCTGAGCCTGTTTTCTTATTTCTGATGGTAAAACTGGATGCTAATATTTCTGATAAATGTGGTGCAGAACATATGAAATCTGTAGAAAACTGGTTGAGACCAAGAATTCTAACATCGGCTAGTAGTCTGTTTATATGTGTGTGTGTGTGTGTGTGTGTTGTGTATATATATTTTATTTAATAAACAAACATCATTCACATATATGTACATAAACAGACAGTCACCCAACCTTTTATGTTGGAGTAAAATGTAGAGAATGTGAAAGAGAATTAAAATGAAAATAATGTGAGGTTATATTGACATAAAATTTTTTAAATATAAAACATAGACCAAAAATTGATTGTAGAATTTTATCCTTAATTTTAATAATGAAATATTGCCCTATCTTAATTGTCCAAAGGCTCAAATTCAGAACCACATTTACATTTATGCAATGGGAAATTCAGTACTAGGTAATGGGGAAAATCTCCAATTTATCTTTAGATTTTTTCTTCTCCTTACTGTGGGTTTCAAGACAAAATGTCTTCACTGTGTAGTGAAATGAATGAGTTGAGATGCTTAATGTCACTTTTCTCCAAAAACAGTTATTAAATAAATGTCTGTATATCATTGCTATTTGCTGCTGCAACAAAACATCATACTAATGGTTGAAAAGAAAAAAAAAGTTACGTCTAAAATTCTGGATGTCAGAAGTCTGAGGAGACGATGTGCTGAAATCAAGAATTCTGCAGGACCCATTCTTCCTGGAGGTTTCAGGAGAAATTTCTTTCCTCTCCTATCCAGTTTTTCATGGCCACAATCATCCCTTGGCTCACAGCCCTTTCTTCACCTTCAAGGCCAACAGTGTTGCATCTTCAAATTTCCCTCTGATTCCAACTATTCTTCCTTCCTGTTACACATTCTATGACCACAATGATGATATTAGTCTCATGTGAATAACAGCCAATCTTTCTATTTTTAGGTGTTTTCTTTTATTTTTTTAATATGGTAAACGAAATCCAGTAAGTTTCAGGTCAAATTCAACAATAAAGCATCGTGTGTTCACCGCCCATAGTTAGGTTTCTTCTTGTCACACATATTGGACCGATTTACCCCATCTTTTCCTCCTCCCAACTCCGGTAATCACTAGTCTGTTGTCCATGTCCATAATTTACATAATGAATTAATGTCCCACCTTAATGTCCAAAGGCCTCAAGTTCAGAACCACATTTACATTTATGCAATGGGAAATTCTCCGTATCAGCTAATGGGGCAAAATGTCCAATTCGACTTTGGGTTTCTTCTCTATTAAGTGTGGGTTTCAACAAAAATGTCTCACACTAGGGAAGTTAAATTAATGAATTGAGACCTTTAAAGTCACTTTTCTCCAAATCAGTTATTGGGTAAATGTCTGTGTAACATTGCTGTTGCTGCTGAAACAAAACATCACACTGATGGGTTTTAAAGAAGACAAATTAATTCACCTAAAGTTCAGGAGGTCAGAAGTCCAAGTGATAATGGGCTAAAATGAAGTCTGTCAGGCATATTTCTATGGAGGCTCCAGAAGAGAATTTGTTTTCTCTCCATTTCCCTTCCCATGGTCACAAGCATTCTTTGGCTCATGGCCCTTTCTCCAACTTCAAAGTCAGCACTGTAGCATCTTCCAATCTCCCAAAGATCCAACTTTTCTTCCTTCCTCTTCCACATTCTAGGATGATGGTGATGACATTAGTCCCACCTGCAAAATAAGGGCCAATGATATCATAAAGGCAGCTTATTAGCCAACCTATTTCAGCTACTCTCAATGATTTCTAGTAATGAAAAATAACATATTACAAATTTCTGGAGATTATGATGTGGTTATCTTTTGGAGGCTCTTATTCTACTTATTATAATTTTTTTAAATCAGTAATAAATGGTGTCACTCAAGAGTCCTTATATAAAAGAATCAAAATAGGTATTTTCAGAAATATACATATAATCATTTATAAATCCTTATATAAAATACAACAATGAATTTATAACAGCTTCTGGAATGAATGCAGGTGTCATCTCAGACACATACATTGGTGGCACTGGGATGATGGTGGATGATGGTGGATTCCACAAGGTGACAGAGCTGTGATTTGAAGGGGTCCTTCTCCCAGGGCTCCAGGCAAGAAACAGAGAGGGCCATCAATCTATGCTGCATTTTTTTTCTTGTACAATATCTCTAACCCCTCACTCTAGCTCAAAATGACCACAGTAAGAATTTGTAGATTATTCTAGCTGTTTAATATGTCCTGTGTTCCACTCTGGGAAACACCTGCAAAGCTGCTCTTTCTGGTGAATCAAATTATTCTACCAACTCCTCATATTCTCTTCATTGCACATCTGTAGCACATAATTTACAAATAGCATTGTCAAAAGAAGTATGAAATGCTTGAGTGTCTGTTTTCCCCAGGTAGAATTTAATTTATTTTCCATGACTGATTCATTCTCACATCTCTTAGTTGGACTGTACAATCCCATTTATTGTTTTGAGACTTTAAATAAAAAATTCCAGCTGCACTGAGGTATAATTCACATAACTTTGTGTAATTTTAAAGTGCACATGGTAATTTATTACACGTATATAGTAAAATTATTACAACAAGATCAGTTAACACATTCACCACTTCTTTGTGGTGAAAACATTTTAAATATACTTTCTTAGCAACTTTCAAGTACCTAATACAGTATTGTTAAAACAGTCTCCTTCTTGTGATTTGATCCCCAGAAGTAAGCATCTTAAAACCAAAGATTGTACCCTTTGATTAATATCTCCACATTTCCCTCATACCTTGTCTAAGGCTTAGTGTTCATTTCTGTAAGTTTGGCTTTATATATATCACATATGAGATCATGAAGTTTTGTCTTTCTCTGATTTACTTCAGTTATTATAATGCCCTAAAAGTCCAACCATGTTGTTATAATGACATAATTTCCTTCTTATCACTGAATAATATTTTATTATATATTATATACATATAAAACTTTCTTTACCATTTATTCATTGGCGGAGGCTTAGGTTGATTTCATGTCTTTGCTCTTGTAGCAATGCTGCAATAAACATGAGTGGATGCAGATACATTTTTGCAATAGTGATTTTATTTCCTTCAACTATATACCCGGAAGTGAGAAGGCTGGAATATATGGTAGCTCTATTTTTTTTCTTTTTTTTTTTCCATTGGTTGAAAAAAATGTACATGTTTTTATAGTATTAGGTAAGTCCTTATCTCTTTCTCTTTGGGAGTCAGGAATCAGAAAAAAAGCAAGCAGAGCAAAATGTATTTGCCTTGAGACTTGTCCAGGCTATCTGTCAAGCACTCGACTGATTAAAAGATGACTTCGATTCTTAATGGGAAAACTTAGATTTCTGATCTTGAGATTTCTTCCTAAAGAGGGACATAAGCTTTTTGTGAACTTTCATTTGTTCATTAAATAGCACTTACTGAACACCTATTGTGTGCCTGACACTGTGCTTTGCCTTGAGGATAGAGAAGGTACTGAGTCAGACCAAGTCCTGCCCTGTTGGACTGGCCAAGCCTCCCAAAGCAATAGCACAACCAGGGTGAATTTCAGCTAAGTCAATGACTGGATACTCAGCAGTTTCTGCACCCTGGAGCCAGATTATGGGATCCAGATCCAGGTTCTCCTACTTACTAGCTATGTGAATTTGCATACAGCTGTGTGCTTAGACTGAACTTCTCTGTGCTTGTGTTCCCTGGAAAAGATGGAAACATAATTGCATCAACATCGTAAAGTTCCATGAGGATTATTTAATCTGCACAAAGCATGTAGAACAGTGCCCGGCAAGAGGCCAGTGTTATTTGAGAGTCAGCTGTTATTATTATCACCTGGGCATCCTGAAGAGAGAGGCTAATGGGACAGAGGTTGGTGTAGAGACCTCTGATTGAGTGAGGGTCACTTCTTAGAAGGGACCATTATTTTCCTTATATTACAGTTATGGAAACTGAGGCTGAAAGATTCCAGGAATGCCATAAGGATTAATTTAGCAGGCCTGGGTTGTCCACTTCCTGCACATTCCAAAGAAAGGTTTGCTCTTGTCTGGCTCCTCAGAGATAGCTTCTAAGCCTTTTCAATGTCCTGCCTGATAAGAGTTTCTTTGTTTATCTGGGACATTGGGACACTATGGATAGATCGCCTATGCTTACAATGTGTTTTATGGTAGGACTTCGGGCCACACAGGATCAGCTCAACCTCTGGAGGGCTGGAGACTAAGTCAGCCATACAGCAGGCTGTCATGCAATGTGAAGGATTCCAAAAAACCACTGGACACCAAGGCTCAAGTGAGCCTCCTTAGTTGGCAATACGAATGCATGTTTTCACACATCATCGCTGGGAGAATAAAGTGTTGTGACACAACTCCACTGGAAGAGAGAACTCTCCTGGTCTCTCCTAGACCCTGTCCCATGTACCTCTTCCCTTTGCTGATTGTAATCCACACACTTTCACTGTAATAATCTGTAGTTTGAATATAACAGCTTTGCTGAGTTCTGTGGGTCCTCATTGAACCTGAGGTTGGTCTTAGGGAGCCTGACTACATCAGGGGAGTGACTGCTCAAGGTCATGGAGCTAACAAGTGGTGGGGCTTGGAACCACGTCAAGGTCATTGAGAATAGTTAAGAAAGTAAATGATGGAGTAGAGGGAGATGAGGCTGTCACTTATGGGGTAGTGACAATTGATGAAGGTAGAAGATATATAAATGAATGAATATATCTACCAAATATTTACTGAGCAAAATGTGATGTGCCAAGTGCTGGTCCAGGCATTGATGAGGGTCACTATGACATTTAGAATGGGAAGACACAGGCTGTAAACCAAAGATAAAGAGATACACACAAGATGATTTCAGGTATGTAACGCTGAAGGAAACGAACACCTCACATGAAGCCATTAATCTGTGCCAGGCATAGTTCTGAGGCATTAACTTTCCATCCTCATATAAACTCTGTATAACACATACTATTCTTATCAGGTCGAAGGACAGAGAGGTTCAGTTTTTGGCCAGCGTCACACAGGTAGTAAGCAACAGAGCTGGGATTTGAACCCAGGCAGCCTGGGTCCAGGATCCATTCTCCTGACCACTCTACCCGGGCTTCATGAAGTGATCACACAGCCTGATGCAAAGGCCTCTGGCTCAAAAGACACTAGATGGTGATGCACATGTAGAGTCAGAGGTCATGGAGAAGCCGATTTAAGGACCAAAGAGTTCGGGTTCGTCTCAGACACACAAATTGGTGGCACTGGGATCATGGTGGATTCCACAAGTGTGAACTTCAGCAACCACACCATGTAACACTTTCTAGCCACACATCTTCCTGTACAAGTGGTCAGAACAATCCTATTTTGCATAAAAATTGGAGGGAATAGAATAAAATTAATAGCTAAATAGCTAAAACGTTTATGATAGCTCTATTCCAATTTACATTTCCAAACACTGTACAAGTGCTCCCTTTTCTGCATGTGCTCAACAGTAAAATATTATCTTTGGCCTTTTTGATAATAGAATTCCTAAAAGATACAATTCTTGATTGACACAAACACAAATTTATAGTCTCATACATTCCCACAAGTATATCTATACTACATAAAAAAAACTGAAGATTACAGTCATGGTGTGGAAAAAAATTAAACTTCCAATTGTTTTATGAAAGAGTATGATCAAACACAAGAATGCAAACACTCCATCCCACCAAAGAGAAACAAAGAGCTCTCACAGGCAATCTGTGACCAAGAAAGTAAATGACTAACAAATGCATATATATGTTGTATGTATGTATGTATGTATGTATGTATGTATGTATGTATATATGTATGTATGTATATGTATATATACAGCCTCACAAGTAACAAAATATTCACAAAGTAAAGTTCCTTAGCATTCCTCTAGTCATACAGTATAATAAACTTTTTTAATGTGAACCCCAGTGTGAGGGAAGATACTGTGAGATGATTGTCTCATAAATACTGTGGCAAGATATAATTGCAAGCATTCTTTAGTCTGTAAATTTTCTCATTGACATGAAAACAGTCAGCCAGATATGCCACATCTTAAGACTAAAAAGAAATGTCCTCAACTTCATTTTCTATTCCTCACAGCTAAAACCCAATTTCTCTGCACTTCTTAATCAATAAGACCTTGGACAACTTTTACTGGAAGCACTTTGTGCCTCTTATTCCTCTCTCTAATTGGACTTCCATTGTTATCATTTAATTGGCAACACTGACCTTTGCACTACTGAAATCCATGTTCACTTCTCTCGTTGGGATCATAAACACACTGATTCATAAATCAAGTCAGCAAACACCCATAGTGAGATTGCTGGATCATGTTGTAGCTCTAGTTCCATTTACATTTCCACAAGCTGTGTTCCCTTTACTTCATTTCCTCATTAGCATTTGTTAGTTTGTCATTTTGATAATAGAATTCCTAATAAATAGAATTCCTGATGGGCTGGACCACACAAAATTTATATAGATAAGTACATTTATATATGTATGCATATATTGTAGATATATGTGTATTTTTGTTTATGCATCTCCGCAAATATATCTATACAAACCTAAAAAACTAAATGGCAAAGAGTCATTTGGCATAAAAACAAATAAACTAACAAACTTCCAATTCATTTTTGAAAGAATGTGATCAGAGGCAAGAATGTAAACACTCCAGCTCCACCAAACAAAAACAAAGGGCTCTGACAGACAATTTCTCATTAGGGAAGTAAATTACTAATACATGTGTATATATATACAACCTCACAGGTGATGAAATAATTGCAAAGTAAAGCTGATCAGTGTTTCCCTTTTCATATATTAAATTAATTTTTACATAATTTATTCTTTTAATTTTCTAATAGAAATAGTTCTGCAATTTAATTTTACAACCATATCCTCATAAATTTTTCATAATATAGTTTGAAGATTTTATTTCATAATGCTAATTCCAATGGCTCATACCATATCTATTGTTTTCTCTTTTTAAAATAATATTTGTTTTTTAATTGCAGTTGACATACAATATTATTTGATTTTTAGGTGTACAACATAGAGATTAGACATTTATGTAACTTAGGAAGTGATCACCCCAATAAGCCCAATACCCATATGACACCATACCTAGTTATTACAATATTATTGACTATATTCCTTAGGCTGTACTTTTCATCCAGTGATTGTTTTTATAACTGGAAATTTGAACATCTTAAAAATTTCCCCTTTTTCTCACCCCCCCCCCACCACAAACCCTCCCATTTGGCAAATGTCAAAATGTTCTCTGTATCTATAAGTATGTTTCCAATTTTTTTTTCATTTATTTTGTTCTTTAGATTCCATTTAAGTGAAACCTTAAGTCATTTGTCTTTTTCTGTCTTACTCCAGTCAGCACAATACCCTCTAGGCTTACCCATGATTTGCTGATGGGAAGATTTCATTCATTTTATGACTAAGTAATATTCCACTGAAGATATATGTATCACCTCTTCTTTATCCATTCATCTATTGATGGACCCCCAGGTTGCCTCTATATTTTGGTCACTGGAAATAATGGTGCAATGAACATATGAATTCACATATCCTCTTGACGTAGCTTTTTGAATTTATTTGGATAAACACCCAGAAGTGGGGATTACTGGGTCATTCTTTGTCTCTTGTTGAAAAGTCTATTTGTCTGATGCAAGTATTGTTATCCCTCTTCTTTTCTCATTTTCATTTTCATTTAATATCTTTTTCTATCCTTTTATTTTTAGTCAGTGGGTGTCTTTCAATCTGAGCGGGTATTGTGCAGGCAGCATATGTATGAATCTTGTTTTCTTTTCCATTCAGCCACCTTCCATCTTTTTCTTCAGGTTTTTTTTTTTAATAAGTTTATTGGGGTAACATTGGTTAATACAATTATATAATTTTCAGGTGTCCATTATAATTTAACATCTGTATATTCAATTGTGTATTTAACACTTAAAGTCCAGTTTCCTTTAGCTACCATATACTTGATCTCCTTTACCCACCCTCCCCTCCCCTTAGCCTATGTATATTTGACTCCCTTTATCCCATCTATGTCCCTGCCTCGTCCCTCACCTCCTATTCTGGAAGCCACTAGTCTATAGTCCAAGTCCATAAGTCTCGTTTGTTTGTCTTGTTCCTTTGTTGCTTTCAGGTTTATATCCACATGTAAGTACTCTCATGTGATTTTCAACTCTTTCAGTCTGGCTTGTTTTGCTTAGCATAATTATCTCAAGATCCATCCATGTTGTCAAATGGCTGTATTTCATGTCTTCTTATTGCTGTGTAATATTCCATTGTATATATGTACCATAGCTTCTTTAGCCAATCACCTGTTATAAAACATTTCAGTAGCTTCCATGTCCTGGCCACCATGAGTAATGCTGCTGTGAACATAAGTGTGCAAAAATATTATTAAATATGTTTTCAAGTCTTTTGGGTAAATACCCAGTAGACGAATTGCTGGATTGTATGGTAGAGAAATTCTTAGTTTTTTGAGGAATCTCCATACTCTTTGTCATAGTGGCTGTACTAATTTCCAGTCCCACCAGCAGTTTATGAGGATTCCTTTTTCTCCACATCTTCTCCAGCATTGGTTACTTGTCCTGTTTTTGATAGCCATTCTAGCAGGTGTGAGATGGTATCTCATTGTGGTTTTGATTTACATCTTTTCATATGTTTGTTGGCCTTTTGTATGTCCTCTTGGGAGAAGTGTCTCTTCACATACTCTGCCCTTTTTTGATTGGATCATTTGATTTTCTTGTTATTGAATCATGTGTGTTCTTTGTATATTTTAGATATTAGGCCCCTATCAGAGGCATTGCTTGCAAATATGTTTTTCCATTCAGATGGTTGTCTCTTTCCCTTGTTGATGGTTTCTTTTTCTGAGCAGAAGCTTTTTAGTTTGATGTAGTCCAATTCATTTTTATTTTTGCTTTTACTTCCATTGTTTTGAGGTCAAATTCATAAAATCCTCTTTAAGTCCAAGGTCTGAGCTTAGTTCCTAAGTTTTTCTTCTATGCAATTTTTTGGTTTCAGATCTTATATTCAGGTCTTTAATCCATTTTGAGTTAATGTTAGTATGCGGTGATAGACAATAATCTAGTTTCATTCTTTTGCATGTGGGTTTCCAGTTTTCCCAGCACCATTTCTTGAAGAGGCTTTCCTTTCTCCACTATAGGTCTTCTGCTCCTTTGTTGAAAATGATTTGCCTGTATAAATATAAGTTTCTTTCTAGACTCTCAATTCTGTTCCACTGGTTCATGTGACTGTTTTGCTGCCAATACCATACTGTTTTGATTACTGTCCCTTTGTAATATAATTTGAAGTCGGGCAGAGTGCTGCCTCCAGCCTCATTCTTTTTTCTTAGGATGGCTTTGGCAATTCAGGGTCTCTTGTGCTTCCATACAAATCTTATGATTTTTTTGTTCTATCTCTTTAAAAAGATGCCAGTGGGATTTTGATGGGGATTGCATTAAATCTGTATAATGCTTTAGGTAGTAAGATCATTTTAACTATGTTATTTTTTCAATCCAAGAACACAGACTAGCTTTCCATTTATTTGTGTTTTCTTTGATTTATTTTAAATAGGGTCTTGTAGTCTTCACTATATAGGTCTTTCATATGTTTTGTTAAATTTTACTTATAGGTATTTTGCTCTTTTTGTGTAATTGCAAAATAAATTATTTTTTCCACTTCTTTTAATGACACTTCATTGTTAGGGTATAAGAACACTATGGATTTTTGAACTTTAATTTTCTATCCAAATTTTGTTAATTTTTTGCATTTGCTTATTGTTCTTAGTAGTGTTCTTGTGAAGTCTTTAGGATTTTCTGTATAGGGGATCATGTCATTCTCAAATATTATATATGAATAACAGTGGTGATAGTGAACAGCCTTGTCTTATTCTTGATCTTAGAGCGAAGATTTTTAATTTTTCAGCATTAAGTATAATGTTGGCTGAGGGTTTGTCATATATAATCTTTATCATGTTAAGGTACTTTCCTTCCATACCAATTTTTTAAGTGTTTTGATCATAAATGGATGCTGTGTCTTGTTGAAGGCTTTTTCTGCATTTGTTGATATGATCATGTGATTCTTATTTGTTAATATGTTTACGTGGTGTATGAATTTGCATTTGTTGAACCATCCCTGTGGCCCTGGGATAAAGCCCACTTATTGTGGTATAAACCTTTTTAATATGTTGCTGAAACACTTATACACTGCCGGTGGTACTGAAAATTGGTACAGCTACTATGGAAAACAGTATGGAGGTTCCTCAAAAAACTGAGAATTGATCAACCATATAATCCAGCAATCCTTCTACTGGGCATTCACCTAAAAGACTTGAAAACCCAGGTCCAAAAATATTTATCACCGATGTTCGTAGCAGCATTATTCACAGTGACCAGAACATGGAAGCAACCGAAGTGTCGTACGATAGATGATTGGCTAAAGAAGATGTGATAGATATTGACAATGGAATATTACTCAGCCATAAGAAATACTGCCATTTGCGATATCCTAGATTGACCTCAAGATAACCATGCTAAGCGAAATAAGCCAGACAGAAAAAGTTGAAAATTACATGCTATCATGTATCTGTGGGATATAAACCTAAAAGCAGAAATGTGCAGGACAAACAAACTCATGCACATGAAATATAGGCTAGAGGTTACCAGAGGACTATAGACTAGTGGTTTCTAGTGGGGTGGGGGAAGGTGGGGGAGGTAGATGGGGTAGAGGGAATCAAATATAGTATTTAGAGGGAGGGTGAAATGGCAACTGAATGGTAACTGAAGGAAACTGGACTTTGGGTGCTAAACACACAAAAGAATAAAATATGTCAAATGACAATGTAGACCTGAAAATTATATAATTGTATTAAACAATAATACCCCAATAAACTTAATTAAAAATTTAAAACAAACAAACAAACAAACAAACAAACAAATAAATAAATAAAGTTCTGTGTCTAAATGTCTACATTCTTTCAGTTTCATGTTAACTTGATCATGCATTCTTTTAATTTCTATTCCTTCCACATTTCTTTCAAGTTTCTTTTGACCTTAAAGGTGACATTATTAACGAGTCTGTGTTGTGCATATGTATATGTGTTTTCTTGAAAGAAAGTCAGGTGAAAATGCACATATCTATATATACTTAAATACTCTCCATATGTGAAAATATTCTTAGTCTCATTAAATAATTTTAAAGTTATTTTTTTCTAACATTTATCTGAATTAGACTCACACTTCACATCACTATCAGAAATAAGGAATCAATTGATCCAAGTCACTACATTTTTTTTACAATTATAAAACAAAGCAAAGCAATAAATCCGTTGCAGGTCTGTTTGAATTTCATATGTGTGTGAGTTTCTATGTATGTATATATATACCATGCAGAATATAATCTTGTTTTTCATAGGGATCCTTTAATTCAACAATTTATGCATTGTAAAGAAGACAAAAATAATAATAAAAAAAAACATTCTGTACTCACTGATTGGACGAATCAATACTGTTAAAATGTCCATACTATTTTGAAGATAAAACTACAGGTTCCAAATGTATCATTGTTGCTAAAAGCTCATAATGCCATCTGACATTTAATACCAAATCTAATGGCAATTTGAACCTCTCGGAAATGCGCTATTCAACCACTGTGGAATTATTTTGTTGAAGCACCAGTAAGGTAATCTGTCATGTGAGTCCCTTCATTTCCCCATAGACAGAAGAGGGAATCTGCAGGATCAAAACCCATGCTGTTCCCATCCCTCCAAAAATGATGCCCTGCTCTAAATTTTTTTTATAGCCCCCTGTCCCCTTCCTTCTTCCTAAAAAGATTCTATTATATACAACCACTAGATCTCTAAATTTACACTGTTAATGTTTGTTTTTTACACTATCCAAAGTGATGTATAGATTCAATGAAACCCCTATTAAAATTCCAATACTATATTTCACGAAAATAGAAGAAATAATTGTAAAATTTATACAGAGACATTAAACATTCTGAATATCCAAAGCAATCCTGATAAAGCTGAAGAAAGCTGGAGACATCATGCTCCCTAATTTTGACGTTATTACAAAGCTATAGTAATCAAAGCAGTATAGTGTGGATGAAAAAGAAGCCACATACCTACTTGACAAGCTCAGGAAAGGCCTACTTGGTGGACCTTACGAACCTAAAAACCAAATTAACCGCACAGGGTTGTTCTGACCATAAAAACTCCTGACTAAAAGCCAATCTATGCAGGTTGTCACAACCTAGACCTAACTTCCTTGACAAGAGTCAATATTT
Source organism: Eonycteris spelaea (assembly GCA_003508835.1). NCBI lineage: Eukaryota > Metazoa > Chordata > Mammalia > Chiroptera > Pteropodidae > Eonycteris > Eonycteris spelaea. The sequence goes on from PUFA01001512.1 coordinate 21,243, forward strand.
AACTTTGAAATTGTTTATTGCCGTTGTGCATCTAGGATAAAACACCTTGAAAATCAGTGTCACCTTCTTTTACAGACCTCTTGAAGGCACAACTTCCGGCTCCACACTATGAGACCACGCTGTTATCCTGTTGCCCACATACCATATCTATACGTTAGACATGTGAACTACTCTGTATCCAACATTGTAAAAGGCACATGTGTCTCTGTTTTACTTTTTACCCAATCATAGAGACTTCTCTGTTTGCTTTCTCTAGCCCCCTCATCTATCAACAAATGCAGAAACTCCTTTCATCTCCTCCTTTCATGCTAAGTATAGTATAAGCTGCAAAACTGTGAATAATCTGTTGATTTTGCTTCCAATCAATTTTCATCAGTTTGGGTGACAGATGACACCCAAACTCTAAGATACTTTTTCTTAAGATGGACATTCTTACAGAAATAAAAACAAACAAAACAAAACAAACAAACAAACAAAAAACAGACATAGATCAATGGAACAGAATAGAGAGTCTAAAACAATCATACACATTAATGGTCATTAATTTATGAGTAAAGACCCCAGAATATCCAATGGTGAAAGGACAATCTCTCCAATAAAAAGTACTGGGAAAACTGGACACACACATGTAAAAGAATGAAACTGGGTCACTATTGTTAGAGTTCAGAGAGAATGTACTCCAAGATGTGTATGTGAGTTATTCTTGAGACCCTTAGGACCAAGAGAAACTTTTCCCTCTCCCTTAAAGATTTTAAATGTGGGGCTTGCCTGCAATAAGTGTGATCATTACAGATAACCTGTTGACCTATGTATAGACAAACATCTACTTCAGCATCTAATTAAACATCTTCTGACTGACACTCTCTCTTACTTTCTTGCTCATGACCTTCTCCCCTCTAAAGCACCAGATGCCTTACCTCATCCTTAGCTCAGAATGTCATATATGCCTCATTTTCTCTTTGTCTCTGAAAATCTATATGTTTCCATACAGACCCCACTGGGATATATATATGATAATTAATTTTTGCCAGTGACCACTGTAGGTATTGTAGACACCAAGCTAATGAGACTATAAAACCAGGAGATCACATATAAGTTATGTGTAATGCTGACATTAAACTTTTGATTTATGCATCATCCATTTTAAATCCATTCTTATCAAAAACAAAATTAATCTAAACAAACAACAACAACAAAACCACACTGCTAGCTGTATGGTAAGGCTAGTAGATAAGCACAAAGTTTCCCCCACTTAGTCCATTCCCTATCTCTCCCTCTCTCTCTTCTCAGATCCCTCTCCCAGGTTTTCCTGTGTGGTCCCCAATCACACAGGACCTTTGAGTAACAAGCCTGGTGTTTTCAAAGTTCTCTGATGCTTATTGCAAGTATAATAAGGACCACAAAGATCTGGTCAGCACAGCATTGGTCTGATATGAGTAACAAGCAGTAGGGACCCAGGCCAGGCCCCAGGTCTTCCTCACCTATAGCATCACTAGCAACAGGCTGAGACTTGAATGGAATTATGATGAAGTCTACATTATCAAAGAGCTGTTAAGGTACTGATTAAATAGAATGAGGGACACCAAAGTAGAAACTGGGGTTTCAGATTTTCTGGAATGAAATTATGCAAATTGGCTTAAGAGTAAGTGAAGTCATTTCACATGAGTAATACAACTTATGACTATTCTAGCTGTAAAACAATAAAACATAACTTACAATGATATATGTCATAATGGAAGACATTATTCTTTAGAAATCCAAGTAACCCATTAAAGAAACAGAAACTTACAAATTTTCTGATCAAGGTTGGAAAAAATTTTGTGAACATATGGGGAAAAAGGAAAAAGCTGGCTATGTAACAGAGGAAGAGAAAGCTTAAAAAGTGGTTACATAATTGTATAGAGAGGTTGAACTCAAACAAATGAAAATTCAGAACATAAATAAAAAGACCGAGTTCTATAATCAGAATCTTATTAAAGGATCACAGGTTAAAGACACTTTTTCAGCCCAAAGAAAATTATTCATTTTATAGCTGATCCTAAAAAAAATCTTTTCAGAGCCACATTTATCTTTGTTCCTGAGACTGTAGATGAAGGGGTTCAGCATGGGTGTGACCATGGTGTACATCACTGAGGCTATTGCACTTGAGTGTGAGCTGTGGCTTGCAGCAGAGCTGAGGAACACTCTTAGAACTATACAATAAAATAAGGAGACAACTGAGAGGTGAGACACACAAGTAGAAAATGCTTTAACTTTCCTGAGCAATGAGATTCTGCACATAGAGGAACAATCTTAGAGTAAGAGTAAATTATACCAGCCAGGGGACCCTACCCAGCAGAATGATTAAGAAATATATTAAGAAATACACCAGGTTATTAAGAAAGGTCTCAGAACAAGCAATTGGACCATCTGATTGAGTTTCAGATAAAGTGGAGAATTTTCAAGACTGTACAGAAAGATATTCACAACACCATTAAGCTTTGCAGCAAGGAATGCAAGGCACTCATGATCCAGGCCACCAGAAGCAGCAGTCCAGAGGACTGGAGATCATGATGACCATGTAGTGCAGGGGTGATAGATGGCCACAAAGTGGTCATAAGTCATCACAGTCAGAAGAAGTCATCCATCCTGCAAAGAGTAGGAAAAAAACATATCTGTGATATTCAGCCTCCATATATAAGGGGCTGCAATTCTGGTTTTTCTGAAAATCTCAGAAGAAATTCTGAAAATGTGTAAGATTCCCTGGTTCCATGCAGTGGAGGTAACTTACAGGAAACAAGAAAATAACATGTGTAGTTTTCATACAAACTGGCATTACTCACATAGTTCTAATAGTAGAATTCATATTTTAATTCAAGAAATTAAGTTCAATATCTTTTTAAGGATGTGGTCTCCTCTTGGGTTTCCTGTGCCATTTACATTAGGAATTTTTGTCTCATTCTGCTTTTTCTCTGAGGGGTTCGTGACACCGTATTCTACAGTGTTATTGAGAAAGTCTTCGTGCATTTTGGGGATATTGTTTGCCAACCACATTTTAGGCACTGTCTAGGCTGTGAAGAATGAGAGCTAAAGAACAAAAGTCCTTTGAATTCAATGAGGAGGAATGCTGAAGAAGAGTGTAGAATAAAATTTTAAAAATATAAGTTTCAAAAGATGACAGGTGTTATGAAGAAAAAGAAAGCAGACGTAAAGGAGAAAGTGATGAGGACGCTATTTTTTAAGTGTATTTAGGCAAGACCTGCAAACACATGATATTTGCACATTGCCTCTAAGCAAAAAATGGGGAAATGCAGGTTATATGGATAACTTTGTACCCTGCAGAGGGATTGGCGAGTGAAATGGCCCTAGGCAGAGAAGAAGGGGTTAGTATGTCACAAAGTTAATAGTATCTGTTAGGCCTTGATTATAATTTTTGCAGGTTGTTTCTAGGCAGTAGTTCTCACTCAGAAATGATTTCGCCCCTGGGATATTTGGCAATGTCCAGAGGAATACTGCTAAACAACAACAGGTCCATGGGAAAGCATCCTCTCTAAATTTTTGCCCATATTGTCAAGAGTGAGAGGTGAAAGCCCTAGTCTACTCCAGCACTTCAACTTGAGTGTGCTATGAATCAACAAGGATTCTACCAGAAATGCAGAATAAGATTCAGCCGGTTCTCTTGGGCTAAGATACTCTGTATTTCTATCGAGTTCCCAGGTGGTCTTGATGCTGAAAGTCCTGGCTGGAGCAAGGCTGAGGTCTTGGGTAAGACAGCTAGACAAACTTTCAGGTTTTCGAACTAAATTTTCCTTGCATGTACTTTTAAAAGAATAATATATTCACTCATTCATACAATATGACAAATGCTGTGTTTATTCCTTTATAAGAGCCCTCGAGTGGCACAATACACTTTTCAAAAGACTATATAGTGAACAGAAAAATTATATGAAGAAAAGGAAAGCAGGTGTAAAGGCAAAAGTGACGAGGACGTTTCATGTTTTTATGTGTCTTTAGGCAAGACCTGCAAACAGAAGACATTTCAATATCACCACTAGGATGAAAGGAATGAGAGGCTAGGTTATATAGACAACTGTGTACCCCACAGAGGGAATGGCCAGCACAAAGGCCCTGGGATGGTGCAGAAGGAATTAGTGATGTGCACAGTTAATAGAGTATCTGTTAGGCCTTGATTATAATATTTGCAGGTTGCTTCTAGGCAGTGGTTCTCACTCAGAAATGATTTTGCCCCTGGGATATTCAGCACTGTCCAGAGGAATACTGCTAAACACCAACAATCCATGGGAAAGCATCCTCCAAAATCATCTGCCCCTATTGTCAACAGTGAGAGGTGAAAAAACAGTGTAGTCCAGCACTTCAACTTGAGTGTGCCTATGAATCAACGAGGATTTTAACAGAAATACAGAATATAATTCACCATGTCCTGTTGGACTAAGAAACTCTACATATCTATCAAGCTCCCAGGTGGTGTTGATGCTGCCGGTCCTGCTCACAGCAAGCCTAAGGTCTTTGTTAGACTCACCTAGACATAGTTTTAGGTTCTCTGAACAAAATTTTTCTTGCCTGTAGTATTAAAAGGATAATGTATTCACTCATTTAGAAAATGTGACAAATTCTGAGTTTATTTCCTTTATATAAAGGCCCTCGAGTGGCACATAGTAATAGACTTTTAAAAAGAACAGAAGGACTTCTAAACATAACCACACCCTCAGCTGAAGGGCCTTTGAACTTGATATTTTTATAACATGAGGATTAGGGTAACAGGTGGAACAGGGTCACTAATTGGTGACTGTAAGGTAGAAGATGAGCCAGAATCATCCAGGTGGGACTAAGGTAAACACAATGCTCCTCTAGAAGCAGAAGAACAAGATGAAAATGCTACACTGCTGGTTTTAAAGAAGAAGGAAGGGCCAGGAACCAAGGAATGCAGCTGGCCAGAATGCAAACTGGAATGAGAAAAAAAAAAATTTTCACCTGAGCCTCTACAGGAAACCCGACCCTGCAGACATCTTGAGTTTAGACAATGAGGCACATTGAAGTGTCTGATACCAGAACTGTGAGAGCATATATTTGCTTGTTTTAAACAACTAGTGTGGGAATATTTTACAGCAGTGGTAGAATCTAATATAGGCATTTAATCAATAAAATTTGCTGAGGGAACTGTGTAGAAGCCTCTCCATTCATTCATTAGCATCCTTGGGTAAGAGAATCTTATGAAAACCCACGCAAAGAAGAAAAAATTTAAATAGAGTGGGAGGTATTACACACAATCAGTTGGTACAGTGAAGTCATCATTGCATAAATGTAAACATGATCTGGGTATGATGCATTGATGCATAAAATTTCAGGTACAACCGGTGAACTTAATTTCTCCATCACTGAACTGCAAAATTTTGTTTCTCTTCACCTTATACTCTTTGCCTAGAAATGGGTCAGTCTTCAGTTTCTATTTCCCACATGCATGACAAAATTTTTCATTACATATATAGAAAACATGACCACTGAGGGAAAAGGCTAAATGTGGGACAGTAATTCCTATTAACTGTTCCAATAGAGAAAGTAAAGGTAACAAGCCCAAAATATAGGCACCCTCACCAGTAGTGAAATAATTCCAAGTAAAATTATTTGATATTCCTTTTTAAACTCATTCATAATTATTTACCTCATAAATAACCAGTATGAGAGAAAATACTGCTATGTATGTCTCACGAATGGCTGCTGCAAGATAATTTCTATCTCCACTCATCTGGAACTTTTCAATAAATACAAGGCATGATCAAATACAGCCCATCTTAGAAATTTAATACAAGCACTCTGACTTCACTGCACCGTCCTCTACACCTGACACTCAACTTCCTACTCCCTGACCAACAAAACTTCTCAGATGTATTTTCACTTTACTGCAATCATTTTATGCATCTCACTCATTCTACAGTGTCACTCAATTGTACATCTATGTCCATCACTTACCTGTAAACTATGGTCCTCGTAGTGTTGATTCAGACAGACACATCCTTATTAACATGTTTACGTGAATTAATTATAAATTTACTTAACCAAGAACACAAACAAATATCTCTTGTCTCTGACTGGGCTGATTGGGCTCTCACATGACTCAGGTAAGAGTTCTCAGGTTCCATCCTTTCTGACCCACTCCTGAACTTGCTGCTTGCTATCAGACTCACCTGGATGGGGTCTCTGAAAAGGATGGACTCAGTGTGGAACTCTCAATTCCTCCCTGGGTGGTTGATGATGGACACCGAAGCTCTGTCCCAGATAAGACAGCAGGAAGGAGTGAAGCATTGGTCTCTGAGGGAGATTAGGAGTCAAAAGCAACAACTGTGCACACCCATGGGACTGCAGCAGAGGAGGTATTTTCAACTCCTTTTATGCTCATCAAACACAGATTCCACTATTGCTACCACCTCTGAGCCCGATTTCCCTGTGGGACAGTGTTCTGAACAGACTGGAAAGTTTTCCTGTATTCTCTGTTCATAAGGGACTAGGTTGGAAGTCAAGTGAATCCTTTTCATTACTCCATCTCCATGACCCCTGCATGGCAGATGTCTCCTCCAGGCACCTATCTGAAAGCTGGTTACATTTCTCTGACTTGACTAGGCCTTGGCCTTCAAGCAAGGACACAACCACTGATAACTCCAAAAATTTGCTATTTTCTCTTTAAAAATGAAGAAACTGTGTAACTTTGATGTAGAGCTTTGGCCACCATACATTTGACACATTAGCATCCTGACACATTAGCCTGTGTGAGTTTCAGAAGGAGACTCTCCAAGACGTGCCTCAGAGGTTGCAGATTATTTTGAGCTGAAGGTAATTTTAACTGCTGGCTTAAGGGAAACTTCTGCTACTCTTTTTAACTACCCATAAGTACTTGAATAGGAGGCCTTTTTTATAATAAGAGATTATCAGAGATAATCTCCCTTTGACCCACCTCTATGGCAGGGCAAACTTTTATTTACTAAACATCTGCTCTTTGTATCCTCCTGCACTGTTCCTTGAAAGCCCTAAAGCATCTTATCTCATCCCTACCTTGGAAAATCTTATATATCACAATCACCTTTTCCATGTCTGAACCAATCCTGCATGTGGGCTCTCTGAATGTCTCCTGATGTGGGGTTCCAATACATGTGTATGCATTAATTGGTTATTTTCTCTTGCTAATCTATCATGTCCACTTGATTATTAGACCAGCCAGAAGAACCTTGGGGTAGAGGAAAGTTTCCTCCTCCCTCAAGTTTGCACAGTGAGTGGGTAACCTCACTGTCTGGAACCATGAACTTCCCCATGAAGCTGCTGCAGATGAGGGATCCTGGGGTGTGTGACACTGGCCAGTGGAAGTTAAGGGTACTTACCATGTCATCATACCCAAAATCTCTCTGTGAATCTCGTGGGAGTGAAAGTTTTGAGAGTCTTTTTTTTTTTCTTTCAATTTGATTTGCAGGAGAAAACATTTGTCAAACTATTTTCTCAGTATAGCAACCCTTGGTTTGGTAAGAGTACTCATGGGTTGTTTTTCTCTCCTCTGTTTTGTTCTCTCCTTTCATCTTGTTAATGTCCTGAGAGTCTGGCCTTATGGCCAGTGAGAATATTTTCTCTCTGCTTGTACCATCCAGTGCACTTGTCAATGTGCACCTTTCCTCTGTCCAGCCAGCACAAGCTGTCAGAGGCTTTCCTGTGTCTATCCTGTTCCTCTCAGAGATGGTCTGTTATCTCTGTCAGCTGGAGGATGCTTATGCATCTGGTGGGCAGCCAATTAGGCTGTGGCCAAGCTTAGGTAATCTTAGTTCTCATTCTTTTCAAGGGAGAAAAGCACATGATTCTCTGATTTGGAACAGCTGTTTAAAGACAGGGCACCCCATCTTCCTTAGGCTAACTCCGGGATAAACTTTTGTGATGGTTGCATGCCTCTAATGTGTACAGAACTGGTCTGAGTTGCTATAAACCCTACTGTCAGGGCCAGAATACAGTACCTTTTAATAAGCAAAACTTCTAAATTTAAAAAAGAAAGAACTTTTTATATTTTATTTTTATGGTGACATTGGTTAATGAAATCCAATAAGTTTTAGCTGTACACTTTAACAGTAAGGCATATATATATATATATATATATATATATATATATATTTACACTGTGTATTCATCATAATATAGTCCAATATATATATATTATATAATATATTATATATATTATATATATATATTATATTTACACTGTGTATTCATCGCCCATGTCAGAACATTTTTTTAGAGAGCTCTCGTATTGATATAATAGCTAGTCTTCAAGGTTCCCTTAATCGATTAATAGGACAGAAATTTAAACAAAAACCAAAATCTATTCAGACCCCTTCCTATTTTCCTTCACAAATTTGCAGGCAGTGTAAAAAAAAAAATCAGGACATTAAAAGTAAAAATGAATGAAAAAGAATAGCAAAATCTTACTTAAGGACAACCTAAAATTTTCCATCCTAACAACTCAGTTTTGTAAGTGTCAGGTTGGAAGCTCCAAAAGCAACCACACACCAACTTCGTTTCTTTCATATAGGTTTTCTCTGAATCAATCTGATTTTGCCCTGATAACTACATTATGAATCACTTGCTTTTTCTACCCTTATTTCTGTATGCCTGCAGCTTTGTAATGAAGTCTTAGGACATAAGATTAATAAGCCTAAGATCTGTCTATAACCATGAAGACGATAGTTTCAGTTGGACTTTAGATGAAGAATAACATTTGACTTTAGGTGTTTTTCAGTCCAGACCCATTGAAGGAACAGCAGACCCATCAGCCAGAAGACCAGATGGCATGGCGTCTGTGGCTGATATCAGAACCAGACCATGATCAATTACTCATCCCTCTCCAATCATCAATCACTATAACCCACAACCCCAACTCCTTTAATTTCCATGACTACTGATTTTCCTTAAATAACCTGTATTCCTAAGATACCTGTAGAGCCAAGGCCTTTGAACGGTAGCATGACTGTGTCTCTAGGATTTGTAACTCTTAATAAACCTTACTTTTTTGCTGCAAAACCGGCGAATATTCAGCTTAGATGTGTGCAAGATGACAGACTCCTTTTTTGTCCCGATTAAATCAGCAACATGATAACAATGTAGTCTCATGCTCTGCTGCCAGGAGTTATGCCTTCAAAGGTCTGGAAAAGAAGATGAGTCTGGCATTTCCATGGCACATTATCTGTGATGCACAAATACAATAGACACCTTTAAAGTTAAAGATTGACCTTGTCAAGGAAGCTGCAGGCCTATGACACAAGGATGCTCTGTGACCCTTTTAGTTAGGAATTTTACATGTAGACCACCCTAGGTGGTGACTTTGGTCTCTGGTTTGTAAAGCTTTATTAAGGGATTCATAAATGGAACAGCATCCCATCTAACATTTAGAAGGAATCTCCCAGTAGTTGTACAACATGGAAGGATTTTATGGAAAGGTAATAATCAAGGAGGCTGTTAACAAAAGAAAGAAGATTATTTTTAGACCAATATGGCTGTTTTGAAGAGAAAGTGAACAGCAAGGCTGCTTATCCTCCATATTCCCTCTTCCTTCTTGAGGAGGATGGAGAGGGCCAAAAGTGACAGGTTACGTTACTGGTTCCTTGATAGAATATTTCAGATGGGTTGATTAGGAAATATTGAAACTGCCGTTAGATCTGGTATTAAATCACATTTGGGCTTCACGGGCTTTTAGCACCATTAACACCATTTGGGGCCTGCGTTTTTTTTTTTTCTTAAAGGTAGTATGGACAGTTTAATGGTATTAAATCTTCCAATCATTGAGCACAGAATATCTTTTCATTTATTGTGTCTTCTTTAAAATGTACAAATTGCTGAATTAAAGGAGCTATATGAAAATTAAGAATAAATGCTGCATGAGTATATAAACACATGCATACTTTATATGTAATGCAAGAATGTGCACAACATTTGGGGAGAAAAATTCTTTTCTCCTATAGCTCCTAGGCTACAAACCTATTCACCATGTTACTGTATTGAATACTGTTTGCAAATGTATCACAATGGTAAGAATTTGTGTAATGTGTTGCACAACAATGTTACCATGACAATGATGTCACTAGGTGATAAGAATTTTTCAGCATCATCATAATATCATGGGATTGCCATTATATATAGTCCCTCATAGACCAAATGACATTATGCAATGCATTACTGTATTTACTTATTCAAGTGGCTAGGATAAATTCTGTGTTTGTTTATTTTATACAAGGGCCCTTGAGGGACATCAAATAATATAGTTCTGAAAAAACTTTGTAATAGGCAGAATTTGAGGCTCCAAAAATGTCTACATCCTACTCCTGTAAAATTTGAACATGTTAGTTTTTATAGTAAGGGAGGATTAAGGCAGCCCTAGGGATAAGTTTGCTAATCAGCTGACTTTAGAAAAGAAGATTGACTGTGATTATGCAGGTGGAACTAATGGTCCTAGAATGTGGAAAAGGAAGGAAGAATAGGTAGAATCAGAGAAAGTTTGGAAGTTGCCACACTGGTGACATTGCAGATGGAGAAAGGGACAAGAGTCAAGGAATGCTCATAGCCATGAGAAACTGGATTAGAAAAAGAAAGGGATTCTCTCCTGGAGTCTCTGGAAGAACCAGCCCTTCAGATGTCTTGATTTTTAACCACTGAGACTCAGTTAAGGTTTCTGACCTCCCAAATAATAAAAGAATAAATTTGCTTCTTTTATAACCTTCTGGCTAAGCAACAATATGTATTCAATACATTTATTGAAAGGAAGTTTTTTTTTTTAAAGAAATGACATGTTAGTCACTTAATTTATTCTCTTAACTTCCCTTGCTATGGGTATAAGGTCAAAATCCCACATTAATTAGAAGGAAAAAATTAAAGTCATTTTGGGGATTCTGTTCCATTAGCTGATTTAATAAAATCTTCACTGCATAAAAGTAAAAGTGGTTCTGACTTTGAGGCCTTCATGCATTAAGATAGGATATGTAATTTATTCCTAAAAGTAAGGTCAACCATTCCACTTCAACTTTTTGTATCTAAATTTCTATAATCTTTGTTTCATATTAATTTAACCTTTCATTCTTTTGGGGAAGTTATTGAAATATAATAGACAATAAGTTGCTTGTATTTACATTGTACAATTCAATGAGTTTTTTTTTTTCATTATAGTTGGCATATAATATATATTATTTCAGTTGTACAGCATAGTGATTAGAGAACTATATAACTCACAAAGTGATCACCCAGAGTCTAGTACCCTTCTTTATTACAACATTGTTAACTATTTCCCTTATGCTCCACTTCATATCTCCATGTCTATTTTGTAAACTATTTGTACTTCTTAATCCCTTTGCCCTTTTTCTCCATCCCCTCAACCCTCTCCCATCTAGTAGCCCTCAAAATATTCTCTGTATCTATTAATTTATTTCCATTTTTGTCATTGTTGCTTATTTTGTTCTTTAGATTCCATGTGTACATGAAGTCATGCAATATTTGTCTTTATGTATCTGACTTATTTCATTCAGTACAATACTCTCTAGGTCAATCAAGGCAATATCTTTTTTCATCCCCTTCCTTTTAGTCGTGTATGTCTTTTAATCTGAAGTGAGTCTCTTGGGGCAACATATTTAGGGGTCTTTTTTCTATCCATTCAGCCACTCTGTCTTTTGGTTGGAGCACTTAATTCTTTCTATTTGAGGTATTGTTGATAGGAATGTAGTTATTACCATTCTTTCATGTTTGATACACATGTTTTCTTCTTCAAGAAGTCCCTCCAACATTTCCTGTAATACTGGCTCGGTGTTGAACTCCTTTAGCTTCTTTTTGTCTGAGAAGTTATTTATATGTCCTTGACTCTAAATGATAGCTTTAATGGATAAAAGTATTCTGGGTGTAGATCCTGGACTTTCATCACATTGAATATTTTGTGCCAAGCCTTTTGTCCTGCATAGATTCTTTTAAGAAATCAACTGCCAGTCTTATGTGTGCTCCCTTGTAGTAACTAACTGCTTTGTTCTTGCTGTTTTTAAGATTCTTTCTTTGTATTTAACCTTTGAATTTTAATTATGATTAAATTCAAGTCCAATACACTGCAAAAGTCCATTTGTGGACACGACCCCTTTAAGAGCCAGAGCCTCTGTCCCACAGCCGCTCGAGAGGGCAGCCTGGTCTTCACCCCCTCCTACTTCTACCGTTGCAGGTTGATTAATCATTTCTCTCTGTAGTTATAGTGCTTCTGTTCATCTAGATTCCAGGTGACTTCGCTTGCAGTTTGCTTTGTGTTTGCATCCCAACTTTGACATGGTCACAGGAAGGATAAACAAAGCCTCTATCATCTATGCCATTTTTTCCACCAACTTAACCTTTCATTTTTTAATGTCTATTTTCTCCATTTTTTTCAAGTTTCTTGTAAATTAAAGGTGAAATATTAATGAGTCTGTGTTGCACCTGTTTATCTGAAAGAAAATTGTATAAAATGCACATATATGTATATGATACACTCCATTTTAACTACAGAACCAGCTCAAAATGGTCTTATCTTGTTTAACAAGATACTGAGTTGCTTTTTAGAGAAAACATCCCAAAACTGCAAGTCATGCATCCAAAGCTTGTGCAGGGAGAGAACTTTGAGCTCCACAGCATGCAAAACCAAAGACTCACCCTGCCCCTTCACTCCCACACAACCAAAGGACAGGACATTACTGGAATCTGAACACTGAAACCCTTCAGAAATACAGGGTCAGTTTTCTGGTAGATCCAGCATTGACAGTCTTTTACCATAAATGTCCAAGGCCAAGATCCTCCAGTTAAAATTTGCCCCACCAGCATTTCCACATACATGTTATCACTAGCCTTAAAAACCCTTAACCTAGACCAGCGAGCAAGATGTATTAGAGGCATGATTACGTCTTCCATTTTTTAGATTGGTCCCTTCTCGGTCAATAAATCTTTCCTTACTCCAAAATGACACCTTTTTAAAGCACACAAACTTTGGCAAGACAGCCAGGAGGTGGTGCCTATGACAGTCCAACCTTGGCTGAGGTTCCCTTTTGTGAGTCTCAAGCAGCTGCCAAGATCATTTTGCCTTGGAGATTCAGGAGGGAATTTTTCTGGCAGGTGGTGGCTGCCCTTGGCACATAACTCATTTGGAATAAGGAAATGTCTTTGGACTTTGGTCTACTGTTTTTGTGTCAGGGTAAGCTGCTTCATTTCTGGAGTAAGTTGTGCCTGTGTGAGCAGCCAGAAATCCTTTTATCTGGGCTTTCTCTCCCTCAGGAAAAATCTTCTGTGGTTTTTCTCCCTTGGGACAATGCCACTTGCATTTTGAATTTAGTTGGAGGCCTCCATTTGAAAGTAAGATCCGGATTGTTGGGCTCTATCCATTTGTTTGTTTTGTTTTTGTTTGTTTGGGTAGACTGTGTTAATTGTTGTTGCATCTATATTTCTGTGTCTTTGTGAGCTGACAGGCTCTCTTTAGGTGGGTAAGTCACCCGATGTGTACAACCAGGAATCCCTTTCTTCCATTTGGACTTTCCCTTGGAACAAGCCAATTGTTTTGTGTGTTTAGGGCATCGTGTTGGAAAGGGGGTAGTTGTAAGACTTTTTACCTGATGTGTGAATCAGTTTCTAGCGTTTGTTTCTGTATTCACTTTCTGTTTGTTTGTACTCGAAAAAACAGCCCTTGGGTTTGTATTGGCCACTTGAATTTGAAATTTGTAACTTCTCTGGTTTGTCAGAGGTTTGGTTAAGAGAGTACTCAATTCATTGTCACGTTTGTGTGTTGTTTGTCAGTCTTTTTAACTGTACTTTGTTTATTGGTTTAGAAGTAAAAGGTAAATGGCATCTAAACCTTTTTCTTCTCCTCCCATCTTCATCTTCTGCAGACATGGGTAGCCGCTGTCTTGAGCTCAGGCTCGCCCCAAACCATTATCTCTAGGAAAATCTGCCACTTTAAATTCAGTTAATCCATAGCTGCTCTTTTTACTTTCTGAGAATTTCAACTTGATTGTGCATGCTTGCTTTCTCATTTACTGTGTTTGTGTTTGTCGACAAGTCCACCTTAAGTGGCACACTTTAAAAAATGGAATCTCAGGCTTCCTAGAGACAATGGAATGCATTCTATGATTAATTATTAACTTCAAAAAGGCTTTCCAGAAATTCTTTCAGCATGCAAAGCTTTGTTCACCTGAGAAAAGTCTTAACTTAGTTCAAAGGCCAGAAATTAAATTTGGATCCCATTTTACCTCTAAGTTTTGGCCTGTACCTGGGACACAAAAGCTAACATTTTTAAATGGAAGCTATGAAATCTCTGTTTATGTTTATCAGTATGTTTATGCATGTCTATGTATGTATGTTCTAGACAGAGCTATTTCTATTGCTGAATAATATTGCTAATTTGTAATATAAAATTGGCTTAAACAAACAAGCTGTTTATATGAGAATTATGAAACAAAAATATAACACACTAACCCAAATGCTTTTCAGAATCAATGATCTTGTAAAGCATTTGCTATTAAAGCAGTTTTTAGTTTTCTTTGTTTAAATATGCATATCATTTGAATTTTCATTATTAAATAATACTTGATTCTACCTGGGTTTATTGGTTTATAAATTAGATATCTAAGTAGATAATTCCTGTTATCTCTGTTGCAAATTTTGACAGCAAGAAAAACAACTTGGCATGATAAAATTTTCATAAGTAATCTAAAATTAATTGTTAAGAGCAAGTAAATTAAATAAATGTAAGTAAAGAGTTTCTTTAGGTTAACTCTTTAGAAATATTATATTGTATAAGTATACATATAATAGTTCTCTAAATTTTTGTGAGATTCTGGGAAACATGGCATTGTGAGAGACATCCTTGGTTCTCTCCACTTGAAACAACAATAAGCTGAACATCTAAAGTGAACAAAAAACACTCAAACTGCACACCAGCACATCTGACTGTGAGATCTGTGCATAACTACCAGGTCAGAATCCCGAGTGTGAGGTGGTGCACTGGGAGAAATAAAGAAGCTGCCTCTTGCAGCCTCCAGAGCTCCCTGCACAGAAGGAGGAGAAAAGAAGGTGCAGCGACTTCCTTGAACAGCCCTTCCTAGAAGTGCCCTGATTTGCACACAGCCAGAAGCAGGGCCAGTCATCAGGGCAGAAAGCAGAGAAGTGGGTCGGGAATGCAGGGAAAAACAGTTGATTTTTACTGGCCAGAGTCACAGGGAATCTGAGCAAACTCTACCAAAACTGTTGCTGACACTGACAGGACTGAACCTGACAGTAGCAAGTGTGATTAAATATCTTCACGAAAATAAAAGATATTATTTAGGCTTTATATAAAAGAGTGATTCAAGAGGCTTAGAAGCACCTAATGGAAACCAAAAGAAAAGTGACTTCTTTGCAGCAGAGAGATCTTTATATAATAAATATTTCTGGAAAAATAGCGAATACATTTCCATTGATGTCCAGGTGGAGAAATAGTTCATTAAAACCATGAACAACCAAGGTGACAAGGCATCTCATAAAGAAAGAGAAACATCTCCAGAAAATAAGCTTACAGACATAGAAAATATGACTTAAATGACAGAGACTTCAGGATGGCACTTCTGAAAAATATCGCGAGTTATGAAATGAGTCATATCAACAATTTCAGGAATTGAAATCACAACAAGATGAGCAGAGCAAGGAGATTGAAACCCTCAAGAAGAACAGAATATATCTTCTGGAGATAAAAAGCACTCTGCAAGAGTTGAAAAATGAAATAGCAAGTATGGGAAATAGAGCTGAACAAATGGAGGAAAGGATCAGTGATATGGAAAACAGAAATCTAGAAATAAATCAGAAGAGAAGAAGAGAGACACTGAAGAAACACAAACACTCCATTCAGAATATGGGCCGAGTACCTGAACAGACACTTCTCCCTGGAGGACATACAAATGGCCACAAATATTTAAAATATTCTCAACATCATTAGTTATTAGGGAAATGCAAATCAAAACCACAATGAGATACCATCTCACGCCTGTTAGAATAGCTAATTAACAGGACAAGTAATAACTAATGTTGGAGAGGATGTGGAGAAAAAGGAACCCTCATACATTGCTGGTGGGACTGCAAATTAGTACAGCTGCTATGAAAGCAATATGGAGGTTCCTCAAAAACCTGAGAATTGATCTACTACATAATCCAGCAATCCTCTACTGGGTATTTACCCCAAAGACTTGAAAACCCATATCCAAAAAGATATTTGTACATTGATGTTTATAGCAGCATTATTCCTGGTAGCCAGGACATGGAAGCAACTGAAGTGTCCTACAATAGATAATTGGCTAAAGAAGCTGTGGTACATATATACAATGGAATATTACTCAGCCATAAGAAGAGATGAAACACTGACATTTGCGAAAACCTGGATGGACTTTGAGAATCATGCTAAGTGAAATAAGCCAGACAGAAGAATTGAAAATCACATGATATCACTTATATGTGGGATATAAACCTAAAAGTGACAAATGGAAGGACAAACAAAGAGAGGCTCATGGTATGTACAATAAACTAGTGGTTTCCAAGAGGATAAAAGAGAGGGAGGAGGTTCATGAGGTAAAGTGGATCAAATATGTGGTGACAGAATGAAATTTAATTATGGGTTGTGAATACACAGTGTAAACATATATATGCTTACTGTTAAAGTATACAGTTGAAACTTATTGGATTTCATTAACCAATGTCACCCGAAAATAAATTAATTATTTAATTAAAAATAAATACCAAATAATATGTCACAGATTATAATGTGGCTGAAAAATTCCAGTCACCTAAGTCTTCTTAGTCATGGTAACATCAGAACATGAAGCATTACTAAACAAATAGTCATCGTGATACGATTTCCTGCAGTGTACAGTATATAACAGGTTATATAAATCTGTAATCTAGGAAGTATAAGGCAACAGAATTTGTCACCAAAATATGTCAGTTTGCCATAAGGATTATTTTACTGGTTAATTTTAAGAAACAGCAGACATGGGAGAAGCTCTGAAATCCAAGTATAAGTTACACTTTGTAAGGAACATTTGCATAGTAAAGAAAATCTCCAATTGTAAGGGTCTCCCTGGCTGTACCAAGAAAAGGGGGTGGTCCTTTTCTCTAGAAACTCATCAATGAAGAAGACAATGCCTTATGTCTGCATAACAACCTTACTCATTTACTGGGCTTTCTCTGATAACCTCCCATAACTGACTACACTCAACCCCAGCAATTTTTTCTACCTTCAGCTAAAGATGTAGTTAACATGGTAGCTCAGGCCACTATGGGGAGTTACCCAACTTTCCTGGATCTCTCCCATGTACACAGAAGAAATACATGTTATTAAACTTTCTTGGTTTTCTTCTATTAAACTGTCCTTGGTTACATGGAGGTGTCAGAAAAGAACCCAGAAGGGTAGAAATATTTTTTTTTTTCCCTACAGAGCAATAGACTATACCATATAGCTAGGTGTGTGGTAGGCTAACCATCTAGGTTTGTGTAAGTGCACTCTATGCTACCTAACCTACCAAGCATTTCTCAGAATTTATCCCCTTTGTTTGATGGTGCATGACTACAACATTTCATCCAAAATTTAATGCAAATGGTATTTTGTGTGCAGATGATGTACAATACACATTAGCATCTTCCTGGGGCTTGTGAGAAATGCAGAGTCCCTGGGCCCAACAAGTCCTGCTGAATTAGTATTTACACTTGAACTATAATCCTGTATGAGTCATATGCTACTGAATTTGGAGAAGTGCTGGTCCCGACTAGCACATCTCACCTTCAAAATTTGACATAATTATTTGTGATGGTGTTGTAGGATTTTAGAGCCTCCCTTCAGACATTGCCTAATAGCCCAGGGGTAACATCATCTCTGGCAGGAACCACTGGCTCAGACATTAAAAACTGAAAGCATCCTGACAGATTCCAATCAGCATCTATTCCTTACTATGATTATAACTTCAGGTAGATCACTAAACTTTTTCAAGCCCCATTTCTGCAATGTGAGATAGAGTTCATAATAGAACAACCCACAGGATGGACCTTTATAAAATTGAAATTTGAAAACCTGAAGGTAAAAGCTCAAATAATATGGCATAAAATTATGTAAATATGTCTTTAAATTATCAAATCTTTTATAATGTGAGACTAAAGACAGCTCTTAACTTCTGATATAAGTATAGTATTCTTATTAATTTGGTAATGTCACTAAGCCAAGGTGTATAGTGTCCAATGTTTACATGAAAGCCACAGAGTTTCCCTATTGACAAAGAGGGATATGGCAATTTTCTGCACCTATTAATGGTTGTGTTCCACCATGTGCCAATTCTTTGAAGACCCTGGGACCTAACACCAACATTATCCTCAGTCTAGATTTTTGAGAGAACTTTAATGCAGGGTTGGGATAGGATCAGGGAGGTGAGATCTTGCAAGTAGGAGAATCATGGAGAAGAAGTTTGAAAACAGGATAAACTTGACTTCTCACCTCAACTCTTGGGAACAGAGAATCAACAGGAAAATTTTCCAGGCCGTCCAGACCAGTGTCCCACAGGAAAATTGGGGGCTCAGAGGTGGGAGTAACATTGGAAACAGTGTGCCTAACAGCCTAAGAAATAAATGAAGCAGAAATGATCACTTCTCTGTGTGTACAAGGCTGGGCTTTACAAGATGTATTTGTTATTTTGGATTCCTAAGTCCAAGTGGGATCAATGCTTTACATGTTCTGCGGCTTTTTCTGGGGACAGAGCTTCAGTCTGCACCATCAACCATCCAGAGAGGCATTCATACTTCCACGCGGAGTCCTCCCTTTCAAAGACCCCATTCAGATGAGTCTAATAAACCAGCAGGTATTACAGGA
>PUFA01001513.1:0-40088 GCA_003508835.1 Eonycteris spelaea
CGGCAGCTTCGAAAGGAAGCTTCTTTATTTTTCCTAATCTACCACATGATACCCGGGGTTTTGACCTGTGGTAGTTCTTATGTGCAGAACCCACACTCAGACATGCTGGTGTGCAGTTTGGGTGGTTTTTGTTGAGTTTTAGATGTTCAGCTTATTGTTGTTTCAAGAGGAGAGATCTGGGGACGTCTCTCATTCCACCATGTCTCCAGAAATAGTCAACATGTTTCCTCAGCTACCTCTCCCACTTCAAGGCCCTCCAGCTCATATGTTTCCTTTCATGGCTTGCCAACCAATTAATGTTCTTCCATATCTCTGTAGCTGTGTAGGAATAACAAGACTGTATAAAACTGCCTATTATATTACAATCAGGGCTCAGCCCTTGGATAAGAATCCGGGCTTCACCTGGCGCCAGCAGACCTATTGTCTGTAGGAGAGAATGACTCTTCTAGTGACCTTGTGCAGCTGCGCCAGAAGCACAATGGATTTCATAGAGGCACAGGAACCAGCCCAGGAGCACCAGCTAACTGAATGGTATGTTAACGACCCGGTCCCAGGGACAGCCTGTGTGCTAAAGGGCAGAAGGGGAGCCTGATCCACTTCTGAAGTCACCCGAGTACTCTACATTTGTTAGAGGATACTGTGACCTCTCAGGTACATAGGATGGAGGTTAGAGTGTGCTTAGTGTATAATTGCATGTGACTGAAACATGGCCTGTCTACGAAGCGAGAGTTGAGCCCTTATTCGTGGTTCTCTGACTAACCTCGTATGGCTTAGGGTGGTGTTGCTGGATTTCCGTGAGGAGTCTACTCCAGTGATCTGAGTTGGGGATCTATACTAACCCACCAATTGCTAAGAGGCACCTGAAAGTTCCCCATGAGCGGCCGGAGATGGGCGAAGCGAATTTCTGACTGTATGTCTGACACTGACCATAGGTGGAAAACTGGGTGGGTAACAGAGTAAACAGACACCTTTAGATGGTATGCTTAAGAGTTAAACTCACCCCGCAGAAACTCAGCACCCTTTGTGAGATAAACTGGTCCTCTTTTGGCATTGGATGGCCAGCAAAGGGAGCTCTTGATAAGGAAATCATTGTAAAAGTCTCTCAAGTAATTACAGGTCAACCTGGCTACCCACACCAATTCTCTATATATTGATTTCTGGGGGCAGTAGTTTGCACCTGTCCCCCTTGTTTGAGAGCCTGCCTAGAGGAGAACTGTAGGTTCCTCCTAGTCCAAGCCTTGACACCCTCCCAAGGTCAGTTGGAAAGAAAAGAAAAATAAAAAGAAGCCTTTGTTACCAGCACTATGCCAGACTGGGCTACATTCTGCTAGTCCCCAGGAGCCTATAGTCTAAATGATAGTCGAAGGACCAATCTATTAACTTTATGGTTGATACCGGAGCTGAATACTCAGTTGTAACTCGGCCAGTGGACCCCCTTTCTCAAAGGCAAGCTACCACTACAGGAGCAACCATGGGACGAGTCTGTCACCCTTTCCTGCAGTCCCGCCAGTGCAACCTAGGAGGACAAGAAGTTGTCCACAAATTCCTATATCTGCCCAACTGCCCCGTGGTACTGATAGGAAAAGATCTTTTAGGAAATCTACAGCCTCAAATTACTTTTGACACACATGGCCAAACCCCTCTATGTAGCCACAAAGTGGGAGAACGGGAGCCCCTCCTCTAGGAATCTACCCAACAGAAGGCCTTTGAAGAAATTAAATGGGCACTTACTAGTGCCTCCAGACTAGGACTCCCAGACTTAACCAAATCTTTATTTCTGTACGTACATGAGCGCATGGGTGTCACGGTAGGATCTAGTCACTGTCCCATGGCTTATCTCTCTAAACAGCTTGCCTCTGTCACCCAGGGCTGGCAACCCTGCTCGTGAGCACTCACAGCCACTGCCCTCCTTTTGTCAGAGGCCAATAAACTAGCTACCTGCAAGACAGCCAGAGCTCGATTGCAGGAAGTCATAGATGAAGTGTTTTCTGGTCAACTCAACTTGACAGACCAGACCCCTGCTGCATTCGCCGCTTCTAGCAGCGGCGGGCCCAGACCAGTGTTGCCGTCCCCTGTCCAGCTTCCCCTTCCGCCTGAAAGGTGGCTCCCCACTGCAGAGCACACGTGCAGTCCTCTCAGGGTGAGCAACATACTTTCAGATTCAGACGCAGCTAGGATTCTGTTCCCTTGGTTAGGGGTTAAGGTCCAGTGCTTTTACCCAGAGCGCCCAAGTTGAATTCTTGGTAAGGGAAGAATAGTTTTTTTCTTCTTCCTTCCCAGCGGCACGGGTACTTCCCAGCTTGCCCCGCATGAGAAAGGCAGGGTCCACAGTGCCATCGCCCTGCTGTCAGAGAAACTTGCAGCAATTCCTGGCAGCAAGGACCTGCAGGTGTCCCTCCTCCTTTAAAACTAATGATGGGAGGGAGCAAGAAGTTTAACCTGTAAACAGTTCTCTAAACTACAGTACTAGTCTACAATTAAATTTTTGCAAGAAACAGGAAAAGTGGGAAGAAGTCCCCTATGTACAAGCTTCTATGCTCCTTCACTAAGACCCAGACTTAGCAGATGGCCCAATGATAAGGGTGTCTTCCCAGAGATCTCAAAATAATCAGGAATTTTCTCCTCTCCCTTTACCTTCAGACTCTGAGGAGGGATAGAGTTCTCTAGGGACCCCATCTATTTCATCGACCCCGAGGAAACTAGATACATGCCTTCAGGGAAATTAACAAATACTCGTGTTGGAGAAATATGAGTATATATGCATGATTCCTGATCTGCATCTATTGGTGTTATATGTAATATGGTGGTTGAGTTAAGAATTCTAACTGTGATGGAAAGGAAAATGTATGTTTTTGGTAAGAGAAGGTACAAAGTATAGAGGTATATTTTGAAGGAAAGTACAGGCATTTGTCTTAAAGTTGGTGATTATTTTTTTAAATCAAGTTTATTGGGATAACATTGGTTAATACAATTACATAATTTTCAGGTGTATATTATAATTTGACATCTGCATATTCTATTGTGTTTACCACCCAAACTCCAGTTTCCTTCAGCTACCGAATATGTGATCCCCTTTGCCCGCTTCACCCTCTCCCTATCCCCCTATATTTGACCCCTTTAACCATCTACCTACACACTCCTCCCCCACCACCTACCCTCTGGTACCCAGTCTATTGTCCATGTCCACGAGTCTCTGTTTGTCCTGTTCATTTGTTGCTTTTAGGTTTATATCCCACATATAAGTCATATCATGTGATTTCAACTTTTTCTGTCTGGCTTATTTTGCTTAGCATGATTATCTCAAGTTCCAACCATGCTGTTGCAAACGGCAGCATTTCATCTCCTCTTATGGCTGAGTAATATTCCATTGTATATATGTACCACAGCTTCTTTAGCCAATCATCTATCATAGGACACTTCAGTTGCTTTCATGTCCTGGCCACTGCGAATAATGCTGCTATGAACATCGCTGTGCAAATACCTTTTCAGATATGGGTTTTCCTGTCTCTGTGGTAAATACCAGTAGAGAGATTGCTGGATCATATATTAGATCAGTTCTTAGTTGTTTGAGGAACCTCCATACTGTTTCCATAGTGGCTGTACCAATTTGCAGTCCCAACGGCAGTTTACGAGGGTTCCTTTTTCTCTGCATCCTCTCCAACATTTGTCATTGCTTGTCCTGTTCATAACAATTCTAACAGGTGTGACATGGTATCTCATTGTGGTTTTGATTTGCATTTCCCTAATAGCTAGCGATGTTGAGCATCTTTTCATATATTTGTTAGCCATTTGTACCCTTTGTTCAAGACCTGAAAGTGTCTATTCAGGTCCTCTGCCCATTTTTTGATTGGATCATTTGCTTTATCCTTGTTATTGAGTCATTTGAGTTCTTTGTATATTTTGGATATTAGGCTCTTATCGGAGTTGTTACTTGCAAATGTATATTTTCCCATTCAAATGGTTTTCTGTTTACCTTGTTGACAATTTCTTTTTGGTGATTTCTGAATGAGTGAGAAGAGGCAAAGTGAGGGAATGAAGAAAATTGTAAAAGGTTTGTGGAGAAAATACTCAGAGGAAGTTTTGTGTGATTAAGCTAAAAGAGATTGGAAATTTAAATGTCAAAAATAAGCTAATGCAAATCAGAATAGTGTTTTAATGTATCCTAGACTATTAGTCTGCTACTGATGTTATGGAAAAGTTTTCTGAGTAGAAAACAAGGATTCCGTGCTTCATCAAAATAATTTTCTGTGTTTTAGGTTGCCTTAACCAGTTTTCGGAGGCTTTCAGAGAATATGCTAACATTGGCCAAAGTCTAAGGGCCAAACACTCCTGCTATACATTTCATAACTTAGGCTGTGCCAGATATTCACAGGAAGCTCCAAAGTTGAGGCCTAAACCCCATACCCCGCAGACCGCCTTAGTGCCAGAGGCCTTTAAGGTATCCAATAACTGAGACAGGGCAGAGAAGGAAGCAGTACAAAAAGGTGCAACTTTTAGCTGCCATAATACAAGGACCATCTCAAGGTGACCCTGGGCATTAAAAACCTTTCAAGCCTGGAGGGCCTCCATCTTCGTTGGCCATAGTTGGCATTGTCAGGATTGGGGCATAATCAATGCACAAACTGCAGAAGGAAGGGCACTGGAAGGGTGAGTGTCCGTCCAGCCCTGGAAAGCTGGAGAGGGTGGATGAGTTTGATTCCTGGCCAGGAAACCCTCTAGTGCTAGCATGATCACTCTGAGTTTGAATAATTGATCTATATTTGGATCCAATCATTGATCAGCAATGGCGTGTTCGATCTAGAGCCAAATGCAGCATCTCAGCAGTTGGCCTCCATCAGGTGTGGGTGTGGCACACTTGTTCATAAAAGTATAAATCCCCTGGTCATTTGCATGCTCCCACGTGACTCCCAAAGTGAACAGTGTATCTAGAAAGATGAGCTCTTTCAAAATGGATTGAATCACAGGACAGAACACACTCCCTGCTGTATATGAAATATGCCAGAGGCACCGCTTTGGGCTCTTTGCTTGTTCCAGGGTAAGACTCTGGGGGAAAGCCCGTGGGATCCTGCATGCATGACCCAAGGTCAAATTGAGAAGCTTGTTTTGAAAGACCAACCACAGAGACTCTGTCAGTTGACAGTAGAGGCTCTAATTAGGTGTATATCCAGCTAAATAGTTTCTAATAGAAAATGCTGTAAACAATTATGTCCACCGGAGGTGGTTTAGAAACTTTCGGATGGATAAAGGAGGGGTGTGAGGAAGGCAACAATAAAGCGACTGTTATTTTGACAAATCTTGAGCTATTCGGTTTCTCCATTCAAAGTCAATCATTAAGTGTTGTATGAATAAGTAAACAAGCGGAGCTGACAAATGTGCTATAGCTGGAATTTCCGTGGCGGAGGAAATGCGCCCGTGAAATAGGTTCTACATCTGCTTTTGTCACCCTCTTCGGACAAAGGCCCCTGGTGTTGCCTTAGACACGTTTTCTAGAGTAGGATACACATAAATTTCTAAAGATGTTTCCAGGTAAGCAGGCACCGAGTGGGCTTGAGTTGGGAACTAAAGACCTACAGATGGGCTATAGATGGCAATGGGAAAAAATAATGCTGACGCACATAAATAAGGAAGTCCCTTGCAAAACACACTTCAAATATACCTGCTATGTTTCAGAGCCACAGTACATTTGGAGATCTACCCAACGGATGTGTTTAAATCTCAAAAACTTTGGGAGCCCTAGTTCTATGTATGAGATGAGGGCAGGTGCAACCCTAGAGGCTATTATCTCAATTAAGACAGTGTCAGGAAAGACCAGCTGTGGTCCGTTTCACGCTTCTCTAGCCCTTGAATACTTTCCAAGAATGTTCCCACTGTGGTGCAAAAGAAGTAGTTGAACACTAAAAATCAAGGCCAGAGTTTGATGTTTTCCTGGCATATGAAAGCAATTCTGTTGTTTCTTAGACACACACATTTACATACAAACATACTGTAAATTATAAATATGTGTATATACATAAATATCTTAGGTGTACCTGTGAGTTTCCACAGATGTACGATACTGCCATCAAAAGAAGAAGGACATGCCATCACCCCAAGAGAACACTAGCGTGGTTCCCAACTGAAAGAAACCTCTCCAATATGAAAGTTAACATTATCAAAAAGACTGAATTCCTTAGTTTCGTAAAAACTCATAACTATTATTTTTCTCACTCTTCTTCATGTGCCAAAAGTCAAAGCACATAGAAATGAAACCACTGAAAAGCAAAATGGGCTGTGGGGCTTTGTAGATTAACACCATACTTCCAGCCACTTCTGCAACAAAATGATACTCTCTACAGCTCACCTCAATTATACCTTCGATGATGCTCTAAGCGACCATGGCTTTGTGATGTGTCCACTGCACAATCGCAGTAAACTTGCATGGATATCGCCCTACTCAGAATAAACTCAAAAAGCTCTAGAACAGTGCAGACCTAATAATGCAGGGATTGCTGCCGCTGTTTTTAAAATTAAGAGGTAGAAAACTGCACAATATTGAACTTTTTTCACTCAAGTAGTGGGCAGTGTAAGGTAACGTGGACACGCCGAGAGAAGTTTTAAGAGCAAGCCTTTATTGGGAGAGCGCTCCTGGGCAAGGTTCACTGGTCCAGAGAGGAGAGGGGCCAGAGAAGTCGCACCCTGGCGGGAGGGGTAGTTTCTACGGGGTTACATTAGAGTAGGGTATAGAATGGGGGAGTGTTAATCGAATGTGGGAGTGTTAAGTGAATGTTAGTTGAGCATCCGGATTAGGGTGGTGGCACCAGGGCTTTAGGGTGGGCCCTTATCAGCTGGACTCTGGACTTTGATGTCCAGCTGGAAGGTCTGGATTCCCACATCAAGCTGGCAAGTCTCCAGGCAGGCATCTGGCTGGCCCTTGCTCCCCTCCCCACCACCGACCTAACATCCCGCCCTCTTTGGTATGGGGGCGCCGAGTCAAATCTGGCTACTTCCTGCTGACCAGGGGCGAAGAGACTGGGGGTCTGAGGCCCGGACTTTGGTGGGGAGGCATCTGGCCGGCCTTTCCCCCCACCCCCACCGACCTAACAGGCAGGTCTAGTTTGCATTCCTGTTGATTTCAAACATAAATATAAAGATGTGAAAAAACTAAAAAGCGCAGACTCTACAAGTCCTTCAGCTTGTGCACAATTGTTTTAGTTTTTTTGTTTTTGTTTTTAAGTTATTGTTTGAATTATCCCATCTCCACTGTTTCCCTTTGGGGTTTTAAAATATGAATTAGTTTGTATCATTTTTGTATCTACATTTTTCATGTATTTATCTGGCCATTAAAAATTCTGTAAAATATTCTTAACTGGAAAAAAATGATGCTCACTTAGATTGAAAACTTTTCTCAGGTGGAGTGATGATCACATTCATCATCTTGTGTTTTATGAACGGTGGCTCGACAATTCCCTGTTGGTTTTGTTTAAATGGATTTTTGTCTTCTGTGATAAATTTTGTTGTATAACAGTAAATAGAAAAACCAAAGCTTGTTACCCATGCTAACTTCACGTGTCAACTTCTATATTTACATGTATTATCTCATTACTAAAATGTTGTGGCAATTTTATAATTTGCAGTTAGCAAACTTTGTATGTCATTTCCTTCTTAAAGGTAACACACAGAGCTGACAGGAGATTTAGGTTTTAAGTCGTCTGCCTGTGAATATCAAATCACACTGTGGTAGTCTCTGAATGATAATAATAAAACCACCAAAACAATGCTCAAACTCGCGACCACCTACCCTTTATATAAAAATGTTTAACAATTGCAAAAATGAAGATGAGCCATAGGTCTATTTTTATCTTTATGGGGAATCTTTCCTGTTAATCACAAGAATGCAGGACTTCCTTGCTGTGCTCTATTTACTTCTACACCCAAGTGGTTCCTGAAACAGTGTTTAAATACATTGCATGGTAAAAATTCAAATTAACCACAGACACCATCACTCACTGAGGCGCCTACCCTGACAGCAAAGATATACACACACCCCGCCTCCCTCCTATCTCACGTCATTTTATACTTTCCTTCAAAGACTTTATTTCCATCTTATGAACCAACGGTTACCATGTGTAATGATCTCTTTCCCGAAAAATATAAGCACAAGGACTGCGAGAACTTGTTTCCTGCCTCTATATCCAAATCCGCCAGCGCCTTGATAATATGTGCTGCATCGGGTATGTTGACTCGAAAGTGCATGGCAATGAGAGATGTTGAAACATTAACATCGGTAGTCTCTGAGCAAGAAAGCCTTGATTGGAATAGTGGTCCTTTCTCCGCGGGCAGGTTTCTGTTCTCTCAAATTTACCTAAACAAATAAAACCTTAGTTGAGTCAAAGAGAAATGTTTAAAATATTATGTAGTATACTCAGAAGCTTTAACCAAAAGTACATTATGGTAAACTGTGTTGCCGTGGGAAATGCGAAAGCCGAAAGCCGCTGTGAAGGACCTGGTGCCGGTTACTTCACCTTCGCTGCAAAGTCAACTCTTTTTTCTCTTGAGGAGAAAAATGTCACAGATCGCCTTCATTTAAAATAAGCGGTGACCATGATGAACTAAGACATGTATTAAGTGTATTTTGTAACCATATACCTAACAATGTTGAAAAATAAAGTTCTAAATCACAAAAGTGACCAATAGCCCTCCTCCTCTTCTTCCTAACATGACTAACTGGGGCTTCTTACTAGTTTAGTTACACTACATTGTCTTTGCCTTGTGGAAAACGATTATGCGCACCAGTGATAATAAGGTCTACTTTCCCTGAGCATTAAATACACAAAAATGTCTTTTTTTTCTTGAATAGCAATCGAACTCTCCAACACAAGCCAAAAATCATATAAGAAGTCATTTGCAGCAACACGTTACTCTAATACACAGCGTTTGTGGTCATTCTCATTAGAATTCATGACATCCCTCTTTTGACTACAGGTGAGATCCTGTGGGTGACCGGCAAGAGGGCACCGATAAAAATTATGATTTGAGCCTTTATATTAAGAATAAAAAATAAATCTCATGACGGACGAAATTGTAACTATAAGATACAAATAAAATTTGCCTGAAAAAAACACTGAAATTGTATGCACGTATTATCGACACATCCATATCTTATATATATGTATGTGTGTGTATATATGTATATATGTGTGCATATATGCATGTATCTAAGATTAAATCAAGAAGACTGCAACGTTTCTGGAAATCCAGTTATGATTATAGGGACATTTTCACATATCCTCTCAACATGCGAAAAACACACTAGTTAACATCTGATGACTTAAAACACAGTTTTAAAATATTTCTAAGAAATAACTGGAGAAGTGTTCCTTTGCTAGAAAATAGCATGTACATTTAATCACATACAAGGAAACAATTAAAAACATCCTGAGGGATCACAGTCAGCTAAAAGTGACAGGAAACACCCAGTCTTACTGACAGGAAGTGCTTATTCTCACATGGAAGGACCAGACGAAGGCAGCCACTGTCCAGTGTAGCAAAGAAACAACCTCCCATGTTGTTCCTTTCACATCAACCATTGTAGATGTCATGAGAAAAACACAGGATACTTTTAACAGCATACGGTGTTTCCTGTACAAATTAGGTTTTATAGGTATGTACTCTAGAGAAGAGGGGATTCAGACAATACTCGCAAAAAGGAAACTGAATTAGATTCATGGTGGACTAAAGAGGTCTTACAGAAAAATCCAGACTTTGATGGATCTTTGATGTGGATCTTGTGAAGACATCAGTGAAAACACACACCGCTAAGAAAATGGAATCAAAAAGTTGAGGACACTTTGATAGGAAAAGCAAAGAATATGAAAAGTTAGCTGAAAAGTGATTTCTTCAGACCTCCTATATATCTGCCTTTCTCCTGATATGGTGGCATCAAAATACTATTAATGCTTTCTTAACTTTGCCTTCCTAATGTATGCAAGGCTCTTGGTGAATTTTTTTTTTTTTGAGGGCAGGACTTAACTAACATTTACTTCATTTTTTTTTCTTAAGTTTATTCGGGTGACATTGGTTAATACGATTATATAATTTTCAGGTGTGCATTATAATTTGATATCTGCGTATTCTATTGTGTTTACCACCCCAAGTCCAGTTTTGTTATGCTACCATATATTTGACTCCCTTTACCCACTTTACGTTCCCCCAACCCCTATATTTGACCCCTTTACCTCACCTATCTCCCTCCTCCTCCCCCAACCCCTACCCTCTGATAACCAGTAGTCTATAGTCCATGTCCATGAGTCTCTGTTTCTTTGTCCTGCTCCTTTGTTGCTTCTAGGTTTATACCACATATAATGATATCATGTGATTTTTCAACTTTTCCTGTCTGGCTTATTTTGCTTAGCATGATTATCTTGAGTTCCATCCATGCTGACACAAATGGCTGTATTTCATCTCTTCTTATGGGCTGAGTAGTATTCCATTGCATATATGTACCACAGCTTCATTTAATCAATCATCTGTCGTAGGACACTTTGGTTGCTTCCATGTCCTGGCCACTGTGAATAATGCTGCTATGAACATCGCTGTGCAAGTATCTTTTCAGATATGGGTTTTCCAGTCTTTGGGGTAAATACCCAGTAGAGAGATTGCTGGATCATATATTAGATCAATTCTTAGTCTTTTGAGAAACCTCCATATGTTTTCCATAGTGGGCTGTACCAATTTGCAGTCCCACCAGCAGTTTATGAAGGTTCCTTTTTCTCTGCATTCTCTCCAACATTTATTACAGCTTTTCCTGTTGATAACAGCTATTCCAACAGGGGGAGATGGAATCTCATTGTGGTTTTGATTTGCATTTCTCTAATAGCTAGTGATGTTGGGCGTCTTTTCATATATTTGTTGGCCATTTGTATGTCCTCTGAAGAGAAGTGTCTGTTCAGGTTCCTCTGCCCATTTTTTGCTTGGATCGTTTGGTGTTTTGTTGTTGTTGTTATTGAGTCATATGAGTTCTTTGTATATTTGGATATTCGGCCCTATTGGAGGCGTTGCTTGCAAATATACTTTCCCATTCAGATAGGTAGGTAGTTGTCTTTTTACCTTGTTGACGGTTTTTTTCTTGGTGAATTCTAACATGAAACCATAAAGAAAATGGATTCCGAAAAACCTAATTTGTAATATTACCCATGAGGGGGGATGCCTACATTTCTAGTTTTATTCTGGTGACAGGTCTCTTTTGTTAAAGTCTATCCACCACATACAGTCAAAAGGAAGAACAAGGAGGAGAGCGGAAACAAGAAAAAATTTATATTCTTTCATAAACTTATCATACATAACTTATTCCAAATGAATTTATATGGAAAATAAAAAATGCTCTTTGCAGTAACAAAGTTAGTATGTATACAGGGAATCAGGCATATCCGGGTACTGTCACTAGGGTCAGTAGGAACCCCAAATATCAAACTGCACTTTTTAAATGTCGCCTTAAAATGTAATGAATACAGAATTATAAAAATTGAACTTAATTGCATATTACAAACACACTTCAATTTATTCATAGATCCAACAGATTTCAAAAGGAGAAGGAAAATATTAACTGATTTAAGGAAAATGCAGTGTCTATTAATCTTATGTATCATGGCTGAAAGATGATTCAGAATTATCTTCACCTCAATAATCAGTTCACAAATTAGTAAAAATCCACATCCCAGGGTTGCACTTTTGTAAAAAAGTGGATAAAACACATTTAGACATTTAACAACAACTCTCATGTGAAAAGTTTCCTGGAACATTATAGTTGGCTTAATTTCCATCAGATTTTTCATTGATACTTATATTTTATTTGGTAAGTTTTTCTCTTGTAAGATGTGAATCAACTGAAGTCTTTCCCACAGTTTACATTCGGATCTTAACCAAGGACCACTTTCATACCTTCAGAGAAAACTGGGCTTAAAACTTTCTGCACATTGCAAACATTCAAATGGTGTGTCTCCATGTGCACTCTCCTGTCTTCAAATGGTTTGTGACAAATAATGGCTTTACCAATATTTATATCCATGTGGTTCTCTCCAGTGTTCTCTCATGCAGACCAAGATAACTGAAATCACATGTATTACAGCATGTTGTACACTCAACAGTTTTTCTCCACTGAGATTTCTTTCAAATATATGGAAACATAGATGAGAACTGAAAGCTTTACCACATTGCTCAATTCACAGGGTCTCTCCTGTCTTTATGTCTGCTGATAAAAAACTAAAATCCACAGGCTTTATGTTCATGGTGTTTCTGTATGATTTCTTCTGGGTGTTTCTAAGGAAATGTAATCCCTTGCAGGCTTTACCACCATTTTTACGTTCACAACATCTCTGCAGCAGATTTTGCATGTTTTTCCAGATAGCCATAACACCTGAATGTTTTATCCATTTTTCACATTGTTATGGTTTCTCCAGTGTGATTCATTTTATGTTTATGAAGAGAACTGCATAACAGTATGCTTTGTACATTACTTACATTTGTAGGGTTTCTCTCCTGTGTGAGATCTCTCGTGTGTTTTTTAAGAAACGAGACTCTCTGAAGGCTTTACCACACTGTTTACATTCATAGTGTTTCCTTCTACTGTGTATTTTTTCATGTGTTTGAAGACGACTGAGATAACTGAATGCTTTAGTACACTGCTTACATTTGTAGGGTTTCTCTCCAGTGTGAGTTTTCTCATGTGTTTTAAAGAATAGGACTCTCTGAAGGCTCTACCACACTGCTTACATTCATAGGGTTTCCCTCCAGTGTGTATTCTTTCATGACTTCGAAGGTTACTGAGATACCTGAATGTTTTACTACATTGCTTACATTTATAAGGTTTCTCTTCAGTATGGATTCTTTTGTGTGTTTGTAAGTAAGAGTGATCTCTGTAGAACTTACCGCACTGCTTACATTCGTAGGGTTTCTCTCCAGTGTGAGTTTCTCATGTGTTATTAAGGAATAGGACTCTCTGAAGGCTCTACCACACTTTTCACATTCATAGGGTTTTCCTCCAGTGTGTATTCTTTCATGTCTTCGAAGATGACTGCGACAACTGAATGCTTTAGTACACTGTTTACATTCATAAGGTTTCTCGCCAGTGTGAATTTTTTCATGTCTTCGAAGATGACTGCGACGACTGAATGCTTTAGTACACTGCTTACATTCATTGGGTTTTTCTCCTTCACTGTGATGTCTTTCATGTTTTTCAAAAACTTGGAGATAACTGAAAGCTCTCACACTTGCCTTA
Organism: Eonycteris spelaea; assembly: GCA_003508835.1. Lineage (NCBI taxonomy): Eukaryota > Metazoa > Chordata > Mammalia > Chiroptera > Pteropodidae > Eonycteris > Eonycteris spelaea. The sequence continues at coordinate 13,253 of PUFA01001513.1, forward strand.
CATTTACGTGGCTTCTCTCCATGTTTCTGATACTCATACAGATTTTGTCCAGTGTGACATATGATGTGCCTATTACAAGACGAATGCTGTATGAAGACTTTTCTCTACACACACTGTATTCCCATGGTTTTACTCTAGGAAAAGTTCTCTTGTTTAGACTGAGATTTGAAATAAGGCTGAGGTTTTTCTCAAACTTGCTACTCGCTTCACTTTCACAGATTCTCTCTTCAATATGACTTCTGTAAAAATCAAGATAAACATTGTTCATGATTTCTCATTAATATTTTAGCATTTTGTAGATATTTGAACTACATTTTTATGATTTATAGCAAAAGTGTAAGTTTTCTGCTGACTAAATGGGCTCTATTAAAGATACTAAATTCTCCACAAGAGAACTTCACCCTTGCAATTATCAAAACAGTGATATTCACACATAGAGTTTATTAATAGCATTTCCTAGTGAACTATTTTGCAAACGCAAACCATGTGTATCATATATGAGAGTAATCTGCTAAAAAATTTTTTTGAGAAATCATAAATTTGAAGAAGGGGTTTCTTTCGTTTGCGTCTTTTTAAAATTCTGTAACACCAGGATGCCCACAGATAACACTGGTTTAACATTGTGAGTGTGACTCACCTTAGTTTTCTTCCCTGGTTTTTGTACTGATCTTCAGTGTCATAATCTTCCATTCCTTTTCCTAAAAGCAGACCACAAAAATAATTCCAAGTATTAGAAATTATAGAACAAGTATTAGTTTTAGTTCTGTGGTGAGCTGTGACCATCCCCAGTTTATTTATGTATTTCCACATTCCATGTCTTAGAACAATGCTGATAAAACAAACACCTGACCTCTAATTAACAAGGTGAAGATGAAGTCACACATACCTACTGAGGCCAGGTTCTTGAAGATTTCCCGCATCACATCTCTGTAGAGTTTCTTCTGCGAAGGGTCCAGTAAAGCCCACTCCTCCGGGGTGAAGTTCACAGCCACATCCTCAAAGGTCACTGAGTCCTATAACATCCCAAATATATGTACATAAAATTTTAAGACTCATAGCACTTGACACCTGTACTCCATGTATAGACAAGTTACCTATGATACCATCATCTCCAAACATTTATTTTATAACTTGATCATCAAAAACTTGTGCTCAGTCACGTTACTTCCTCATTATTTTAACAGCATCACAAATTTAATACATTTTTACTGTGATCACATTACATCTTATTTTTCTGTAATGGCAAGGTCCACAGCATGTTGGGAAATGACAGAAATGCTATAAATATGGGGTGAAAAAAACCATTATCATTTTAAGACCATTAATTTCTTATGAGAAAAAGTCTTCCTTCTCCTTCCTTATCCCCATCATTTACAGCACTCCATGAAAGCAGTGAGTCACTTCTGCATGTGATTTTAATAAAAACACAGTGAAAAACTGGAAGCTTTCTCTTCTATCCCTATTTCCAACATGCGAGTCCAGGAGGCCTGTGGAAATCCAACTTTTAATAAACTCCAGCTGGCTATATCGTCTTCTAGTTGTCCGGTCCATTAAAAGTACAGGCATTTTTTGTACTATTTTCCTTAACTTTATTGTGTTTTCATCAACATCAAAACAAGAACTTCCACCAGAATAAAACCTTATGACTTACTAAGAGGCTCAGGTGATGGTTAGTATTTTTGTAGCATTAAAGTATTTTAATTAAGGTATGTACATTGGTTGTTTTAGACATACTGCTATTTCACACTTAATAGACTAGAGTATAAACATAACTTTGATATATACGGGACATCCGCAACATTCATGTGACCTACTTTATTAATATTCACTTTATTGCTGTGGTCTGAAATCACACCTGCAATATCTCTGAGCTATGTCTGTAATGAGATACAACTGGCTAATGGAAAATATTCTTGTTGGGAAGCATTGCTTTCACCTTGTGTAATATTTATCACAGACTCAGTTCTTCCTTTCTCTTGATGTAGGATTTTATGGTCTAGACAGTTATTTGGAACTTAGAGCACTGCTATTAGGAAGAAGACAATTAGACCAAAAATCCCTATACTCAGGTGCCTCAGGGCTACTTCCAGCCTATTTTTTGGCATACACAAGCACACATGGAGATATAATATGGTTTTGCAAGAAAAAGTGCTTCTGGATAACAGTTGATCCTTAGTCCTGCTGACACTGAGGAACAGGTTAATAGCTGCAGATAGCAAAAGGTTCATTCACATCTGCAATGGTGAATTTGCCTTTGATTGTAGCATATGTAAACGTGTACTCGCTTTTGGCAGCACATACACTAAAGTAGGAACAGTACAGAGAAGATAAGCATGGCCTCTGCTCAAGGATGACATGCAATTCATCCCATGTTTTAAGAATAAAATAGAATAGTAAAAATAGGTAAAGATGTCAGCAGTGCTTTTTTTCCAAAAGAACATTTCAATGTACACTTTTTAATCAGGAAGAAGCGTTTCCTGACCAGCTGCTCTAGAGGCTGTTGCCAAGCTCCCCATGGAGTAAGGAGCATGATCGCTCAACCCCAGAGCATAAGAATTCCTCAGCAGAAGACATCCAAACATGACCACTAGGGCATGAAAGGGCTTATTGCTACCATAATTGAGTCTCTAGGGAAAGTAAGGTAGGACTCTCAAACAGGCATGAAATAGAGAACAAGAAAATGTACAGAGACTTGTTTGTATTGTGGTTAGGGGTGGACTAAGGTGAGTATTCCACACAAAGGTGGGAGCTTTCATGGATTTTAATCTTTGCTACCACAAAGGAGGGAATATGAAGGCTTTCTTATCACCTTCTACAGATGTGAGGCACAAGGAAGAGGAGGGTTGAAGCTCTAAAGCTGTAAGCAGTCAGTGCTAAAAAAAAAAAAAATGGAGTCAGAGACTTCTAGTTTCTGGTCTGGCATTTAAGTAACTTAGAAGCTGTCATTTCCTGCCTCCTTATAAAAAAAGCAAAGAAATAAACTTCTTTTTTTAGATCCATCACAGAATTTAGATCACAGGATAAACGAGTGCCTCCATCACTAAGAGAGAAAAACAAACAAGGCATTCTGAAATATACCCCAGAAATTCAATTCTTAATGTGGCCTGTACTCAACAAAAAATATACTTCAGCGGTCTCATGCAAAGACAAAAAAGAATAAAAAAAAGAGGAAACACAATACCCATGAGCCCTAGGATAACACACTTCATACATAAAAGTTTTAAATACATTATGGTACTATATGAAGAGAAAACACAGAAAAGAATAGAAGAAAGCAGTGAAGTAACAATACTGAGATTTTCCTAAATGTAAGGATAGGAAGCACACTATAGATCCAGGAAGCTCAGAGAACACTCAACATTATAAACTAAAGTGCAGGATAAGTACATTTCATACAAACTAGACAAAAGTCAAGACAAAGAGAATATATTAAATAAGTGGGAAGAAAATGCACCTTAGTCATTAAAAAAACAAAAATTAGAATTAAAACAGGCTTCTTTTCAAAAACCATGCAAGCTAGAAGAGTGAAGAGAAACATTTCAAGGTCTGAAAGAAAAAGACCACCTAACTATAATTGTGACAAGCAGAATTATCCTTCAAAAATGAAGAAATAAAAACCTTCTGAGACAAAGATTGCAGGAATTGTTCATTAGTACATCCACCTGGAAAACATTCAAAAATTGATTAGAAAGAATGTAATGATAAGGTAATATGGAGTTACAAAAACACGAAGGTTAACAAGTCTTTTGTATTTTCTTAAACCTAATATAACAGATTGACACTTTACTGAAAGTAATATTGTCAATTTATTTGGCAATTATAAGCTTATGGATAAGTTTGAGATAAATGACGACACGGTTAAAGAAACAGAGAGGAGAAAACTGGGAGACACTATGAGGTACTTGCACAACCAGTGCAGTGGTATATTATGACTTAACATAAGAGATGACTTAGATGTAAATGTATAATGAAACTTCAAGAGGAAGCACCAAAATAGTTTTCCAAATATGTGTATTGATATCCTAAGACGGTAGAAGAAAAGACATCAGGTAAATGTTAATTAAAGCCAAAGAAGACAGAAAATGTAGAAAACAAAAAGTAACAACTAACAAGGCCAACACAGAGAAGAAGTAAGATGTCAGAAGCATGGTGGCCTGACGGGCCCCTTGATCTCTCTCCTTGACACTACAAGTTGAACAGTTATAATCCAATGGAAGATTTCCAGATGAACACACAAACACTTCTGAGATCTGCTCATCAAAGCATCTGAAGGCAAACTGGGCAAGCAAGGGAGGAGGAAACAGATTGCAGCATGCACTCTATGTAGCACTGAGCATTCCTGCCTGAGTGATCAGCATGTATACTGGGGAACCAGTGATCAGGGAAAAGACAGAATACAGAGGTATGGCAGCTGTGTTCCTGCGCCACTACTGCCAGGCAGAAAATGAAGACAAGAACCTGTGTGCCTCTCCCCACCCTCCCAGAGGTCACCTCCCTGCACCCCCAGAGCTAGCAGCAGGCCCAGAGGAAGCTGCAGGAGTGAGTGTCAGGCTACAGACCAGGAAGACTGGAGCCCCAAGGACTAAGGAGACAGGTTCTGCGTGGCAGACACCACACTGAGGCTCGTCCCATTGGCAAGGTGGAGATACAGGGTGGAGGCAGCTGGGCCTGGCTGTCAACATTACTGGGAAGAAACAGAGCCACACGCACACTGCTGGCCTCCCAACCCACCCCACACCCACCTGTACAGGCTGATCCTGGCACAGGTACCTGGGACCACCTGGAGGTAGCACTACACTGCATCTAGCCACCTGGCAGCACTAGGACTTCAGGGACTCTTCACAGGCTTGAAACTCAAGCCTACCACACCCTCCCAAGGTGTGGAGCCCTGGGGACCCCGGCAACCAGTTGAGGAGACATACATTTCCCCGGGAAATAAAGGACATTTTTTCTTTGCTCCCCAGCAGCGCTCAGGAGGTCTGGGCAGTACAGGTGGTTTGTGTGCCAATGACTGGAAAAAACCTCTTCTTATCAACGGGCTCTAGAGTCATTATTTATTAATAATAATATTTTTAAAAGCAGAGTGCATTCCCATAAAATGCATAGTGAATTCACATACCATGTATACAAAGGTAACAAAGCAGCTCAAAAAGAATCTTTAAAAGCTCCAGAAAATAAACTTAAAGATACGGAAATAGGTGATTTAAATCATGTAGAATTCAAGTTTGCAGTTTTGAAAAAAACTCAACGAGATGCAAGAAAACTAAAATTAGGCAGGTTAATGAACTCAGAAATAAAGATCGAGGAACAAAACAAATGCTTTATCAAAGAGCTTGAAACTTTTAAAAGAACCAAATAGAAATTCTAGAGCTCAAAACTCAATAAAAAAAGAGATAACAAATGAACTAGCAAGCTAAGGAAATATAGCTAACAAGATAGAGAAAAAAATTAGTGATATTGAAGGCAGAAATCTGGAAATGACACAGATAGAAGAGAGAGACTTCAGAGGAAAGAAAAGGAAGAACTCTACAAGAACTATCTGATTCCATCAGAAAGAGCAATATAAGAACAATGGGTATACGAAAAGAGAAGATGGGAGAACAAAACAGAGAGCCTATTCAACCAACGGCCAACGAGAACTTCCCAAGCCTATGAAAAGAAGTGGATCCTCAAATCTAAGAAGCAAAATGAATATCTCACCTCAATCCAAAAAGGCCTTCTCCATGACACATTATATTAAAACTGTCAAAAATTAATCAGAAAGAAAGAATTCTCAAGGCAGCCAGGGAAAAGAAGATAGTAACCTATTATAAAGGAAAACACCTTAGATTATCATCAGATTTTTCAGCAGAAGTTCCAAAAGCTAGGAGGGAATGGAATTAAATAGTCAAACTATTGAAAGAGAAAAACTACCAGCCAAGAATAATATATCCAGCAAAGTTCGCCTTTGGATATGAAGGAGAAATAAAGCCCGTTCCAGAAAAACAGTAGCTGTGGGAATTTTCCAACACAAGACCTGCATTATGGGAAATACTGAAGGGGGTCATTCTACCTGAAACAAAAAGATAAAGAAATACAGAACTATATAGAATACCACCAAACTAAAATAACAAGACAGAAATTCAAGGGCAAAGAGACAATGGAGACATAGAGCTAACAGAAAACAATATAAAATGGTATAGGAAAACTTATATATCAATCAATACCCTAAATGTAAAAGGACTGAACTCAGCAATAAAAAAGCAGTGTAGCAGACTGGATGGAAAAACAAAACACAACCAAATGCTGCCTTTCAGACACATCTCAGAAGTAAAGACAAATGCAGACGCGAAGGGTAGAAAATGATACTCCAGGCAAATGGCATCCAGAGAAAAGCAAATGTAGCCATTCTTATGTCGGATGAAGTAGCCTTCAAGATAAAAGAGTTATCAAGACAAACAAAGACACTTCATAAGAATAAAGGAAACTACACATCAAGAAGACATCACACTTATCAATATTTATGCCCCCAATCAGAGAGCCCAAAATATATAAGGCAACAACTAACAGAACTAAAGAGAGAAACTGACCAAAAATACAATTACAGTAGAGTATCCAAATACCCAACTGACAACGATGGATAGATCACCCAAACAGAAAATGAATAAGGACATATCAGCCTTAAATGACAGGTTAGAACAGTGGGACATAACAGACATTTACAGAGCCTTTCGTCCTAAAACATCATATTATACATTCTTCTCTAGTGCACAGAAAACATTCTCAAGGATGGACCATATGTTGGAACACAAAACTAGCCTCAACGAACACAAGGAGACTGAAATCATACCAAGTATATTCTCCAACCACAATGCTTTGAAACTGGAGATCAACTGTAAAAAGAGAGTGGGAAAACCACAAATACGTGGAGATTAAACAAAGTGCCACTAAAGAATGATTGGGTCTGAGAAGGAAAAGAGAGAGCAAGAGGTACATAGACACAAATGAGAATTAAAATACAATGTATCAAAACTTTAGGAATACAGCCAAAGTAGGTATAAGAGGAATTATCGCTTATTATTATAAGCGATCTCCAGAAATGAGAAAAATCCCAAATGAAGAACCCCACACTATATCTTAAAGAAGTAGGAAAAAAAAAAAAGAACAAATGAAGCCCAAAGTCAGCAGAAAGAAAGAAATGATACAAATTACAGCAGGATTAAGTGAAGATGAGAACGAAGAGACAATAGAAAAAAATTAATGCAACCAAGAACTGGTTCTTTGAAATGGTCAGTAAAACTGATAAACCCTTGGCTAGACTCACTAAGGAAAAAAGAGAAAAGACACACATAAACAAAATCGAATTCAATAACTTAGAATAAATGGACAAGTTCTTAGAAATATATAAACCTTCCTACATTGAATCATGAAGAACTGGAAAATATAAATAGACCAATCAACAGTAAGGAGATTGAAACCGCCAACAAAAGCTTCCCCAAAAGGAAAGGTCCAGAATCAGATGACTTCACTAGTAAATTCTACCAACTATTCAAAGATGATTTAATACCGATCATTCTCAAATTCCATTCAAAAATTGAAAAAGAGGTAATACCTCCTAACTCATTTTATGAGGCCAACATCACCCTGATACCACACTCTGGTATTGATAACACAAAAACAGAAAACCGATATCTCTGATGATTATAGATGTAAAACTCCTAAACAAAATACTAGCAAAGCGAATGCAACAATACATTAAAACTATCATGCATGGCAATCAGGTGGCGTTCATCCAGTGATGCACTGACGGTTCAACATATGTAAAGCGACCAATGTCACATACCACATAAACAAAATCCAGAATCAGAGTCATGATCACATCCATAGATGCAGAAAAAGCATTTGACAAGATACGGCACCCATTTATGATTAAAGCACTTAATGAGTACAGAAGGAAAGTACCGCAATATAAAAACACCATATTTATATATGACAAACCTTCAGCTAATATCATACTTCATGGTGAAAAACTGAAAGCTTTCCCTCTAAGATCAGAACGAGACAAAGCTGCCCACCCTCACCACTCTTATTCAATATAGCCAGAAATATACAATGGAGAAAAGAAACCCTCTTCAATAAAAGGTGCTGGGAAAATTGGAAAGCCACAAGCAAAAGAATGAAACTAGACTGCTATCTATCACCACACATCAAAATAAGATCAAAATGGATCAAAGACCTAAATGTAAGACCTGAAACAATACCCCGCATAGAAGAAACCATCGATACTTTATTCACAGACCTTGGATTTAGAGATAATTTTAAGAACTTGTCTCGAAGGCAAGGGAAGGAAAAACAAAAATAAATGAATGAGACTATATCAGACTAAAAAGCTTCTGCACAGCAAATGAAACCATCACAGGAGAAAGAGGCAACCAACTGAATGGGACAAGATATTTGCAAAAAAACCCTCCGATAAAGGGCTGATATCCAAATATGTCAAGAACGCATACAATTCGACAACGAAAAGACAATCAAGTTAAAAAAAATAGGCAGAGAAACTGAACAGACACTTCTCCCGAGAAGAAATACAAATGTTCGACAGACACATGAAAAATGCTCAATTTCACTAGCTATTAGGGAAATGCAAATCAAAACCACAGTGAGATACCACCTCACATCTGTTAGAATGGCTATTATTGACAAGTCCTAACAAGTGTTGGAGAGGCTGTGGGGGAAGAGGAACCCTCATTCACTACTGGTGGGAATGTAAATTGGGACAGCCACTATGGAAAATAATATGGAGCTTCCTCAAAAAATTAATTAAGAGAGAACTATGATATGACCCAGCAATCTCTCTTCTGGGTATCTACCCCCAAGTTTTGAAACCATTTATGCATAAAGACACATGCATCCCAATGTTCATTCAGTATTATTCACGGTGGCCAAGACATGAAAGGAACTGAAGTGCCCTTTAATGGATGATTGAGTAAAAAGGATGTGGTACATATATACAATGGAATACTACCCAGACACAAGAAAAGATGACGTACTGCTTTTGCAACAAAATGGATGGATCTTGAGATTATGCTAAGCAAAATAAGTCAGACAGAAAAAGTTGAGGACCATATGATTTCACTTATATGTGAGATATAAAATTGAAAGCAACAAAAGGATAAGGCAAACAAAAAACTCATAGACACAGACAACAGTCTAGTGGTGAGGGAGGAGGTGGATAAGGGTAAAGGAGGTCAAATATGTGGTGACGGAAGAAAATTTGACTTTGGGTGGTGAACACACAATGCAACATACATATGACATTATTAAATTTACACTTGAAACCCCAATAAGTTTAATGTAAAAAAAAATTAAAAGATGTGATAGACATTAATCCAGGTGTATCAATCACCACTTTATTATCAATGGTCTCAATACAACTGAGAGATAAGTAATATCAGATTTCAAAAAACAACTCCATGTTGTCTACAAGGCACTTGAAATATAAACACAGAGATAGATGATAGATAAAGATAAGGAGAAAATATATCAGGACAACACGAATGAAATAATAAGAGGCCATAGGTAGATGAATTCAGATGCAGATTTCAGACCAAGAAAAACTCAGAGAAAAAAGAAAGGACATTACATAGTGATAAAAGGGACCATTCTTCAAAAAGGCACAGCATCCTTAATGTGCATGTGCATAGAAACAGAGAGGCAAAACACATGAGATAAAACGGACAGAATGCAAAAAGAAATAGATGAATCCAATACTATCGCTGTAGACTTCAACACCACCTCATGAATTATAAATCCAAGCAGGCAACAAATCATCAAAGACAGAGACAAAATCAACAATGCCCTAGAACAACTGGATTTTATTGTAATCTATGAAATAGTTTACGCAACAAGAACAGAATACGCGTCTTCTCAAATTCACATTCACCAATGCAGAATACATAATAGGATATAAAACACACCTTAACAAATTTGAAAGGACAGAAATCATCTAAAATATGGTTTCACACCACTAGTCCAGAAATCAATAACAGGAAGATAATTGAAAAAAAAAAAAGTCTAAGAACTCAACAACACACCTCTAAATAACACATGGGATCGAAGAAGTCCAAGAGAAAGGAAAATCATTTGAACTACATGAAATAAAAATTCAACTTATCAAGGTTGTGGGAGGCAGCAAAAGCAATGCCTAAGGTAAATTTATGCCATCGAATGTATTACATTAGAAAAGTCAAAGAAACATCTATAATCAATAACAAAGTCATCTATTTTAGGAAACCTTAAAAAGGAGAGTAGCACTTCCTGAAGATGGTGCTAAAAGCAAAGAAGGAAACCCTGTCCCTCCCAAAAACCGAAGCCAAAGCAAAGTCTTTGAAGACAAAGAAAGCAGTGCTGAAAGGCATCCATAGCTACAAAATACAGGATACACACATTACCCACCTCCTGAATGCCCAATATGCTGTGACCATAAAGGCAGCCCAAATACCCCTCAGAAGGGCACCTCCAGGAGAAACGAGTGACCACTATGCCACCACCTAGTTCCCCCTAACTCCCGAGTCAGCCATGAAGCAGCTAGAAGACAACAGTGCACTTGTGTTCATTGTACGTGTCAAGGCCAACGAGCACCCTATCAACAGGCTGTGAGAAAGGTCTATGACGTTGACCATAGTCACTGTCAACACCCTGGTCAGGCCTGATAGTGAGAAGAAGGCACATGTTCTACTGGCTCCGACTATGATGATGTGAATGTTGCCAACAAAATTGGGATCATCTAAACTGAGTCCAGCTGGCTCATTCTAAATATAATTATTTTTTACTATAAAAGAAAAGGAGAGTAAATTTAACCCAAAACAGTAAAAGAAGCCATAAGAACTTGAAAAGAAATCAATGTAATCACAGGAAGTCAATGGATAAAATTAAAATAAAAAAAGTTGGCTGTTGACAAGATTAAAAAAATTGATAAACATCTAGTCAACATAACTGAGAGGGAGGCAGAAATTACAAACAAAGGCCATCATGGGTCACTCCAGGAGGTATGACAGTGGTAACTGACACCTTTACGGTAAAGGTGTCTCTTAGGACACTAATAGGTGTGCCCGTTGTATGGCAATTTAAACAGCCTAGAGCCTTCTATGGTAGGGTGCCCATTCAAGGTGGGTCAATTTGCAAGTGACAGCAAAAATGGGCTCGAGTAAAATTTGTAAACAGGGACTGAGTTGCCTCCCAAACACCAAAAAATCTAGACAATGTGGTAGGTGCTGAGAGGGACTACCAATTCTTCATGGTGTCAAAAAGGAAGTGATCTTCTGTTTATTAAACAATGTTTTAAAATATAACCAAGGCAACAGGCCCTCATACTATGTCTTCGCAATGGCCCGTCCACTTTGTGCAAGGCCCATTTTTCAATATATTATATGTATGTCCTGAATGTAAGTCCACAAAGGAGAACGTCATGTCACGTCTGTGCTCCTGGAGCAAGGTAAACACAGCTCCGATCTTTCCTGCAGAGACTGTGTGTTGGCAGTGGTGCTGGGGTTTCCTGAGGGGAACCGGTAAGGGTGTGTCATGTTCCTTCAGAGATGAAGGTCAAGTGCAGCTAGAAGGCTGTTGACACAGGCACTGAACAGACCAGACTTGGCCAAACCTGTGATAGCAGAATGTATACCAGTTGCTGAGTGGATAGGGTCAGTCGTTCCCATAATGGTAGGGACTGGGACTAGGGGCTGATTGGGTGGGACCACAGCCTCCAGGTAGTGGTCATCCACTGTGAGGTGTCATTCATTCTTTCCAGGGTTAAGAACAGTCCAAATTTGGAAAGGACAAGCACTGGGGATGATCACTTCTTCCTCAAAGGTTTCTGATAACATTTTTCAGTCCTGGAGGGCCCTGTTCAATTGACACTGGGCAATACTAACTAATTTAATAAGGGATAGGGGCCATGCAGTTGCATTTTTGTGAAGCTAGTGGGGAAGAGCTGGCAAAGACTTAATTTAAATTCATGAACTGCTGGTTCAGAGCTGTCTTACTCACTATGAGTTATTTTAGGATAATCGGAGCTAGGAGTGTGAGAAAAGGCAAAGATTTCTGATGCTTCAGGCCAAGAACTCCACTTTGTCCTCTATATTGTTTCAGTAACGCCGCTGAGATCGTGTGCAACCTCACTTCAATGACTGAAAGCCCAGGTATAACTGCAATGTAAGGTAGCACTGAGTTATTGTGTGAGGGTTTGTCAATTACTGCATTTCAAGAGATGGCAACGTTCATTCAAAGCCTATGTTTTAGAGGCTCAAAAGCCAAGGAGTCTCCATTTATCTTTTTTGTTTTGAAATTCTCTTAGAATATTGTGGATTTCCAACTGGATCAAACTGCGGACTTGTTAACATATATTTCTCCTTTGTTTTCTTACCCGATTTGTATTTTAGGCCACTGGGGAGACTGGCTGTCCTCTCTACTCTGGTGTCCTTCTTTTGTTTCCCCTGAAGGCCTCAAATCAGTGTCATCAGGGCCAGAGGCTTCTCCCACAGAAAGGGTCTCTGTGGAGGATTAAAGGACCCAGGGCTGAAATCCTGTTTGAACTAGTCCCTTTGCTGTGCCACAGTGAGGTTGTGGGTTGTCCCCAACAGCCCCAGGGCTGGGATCGGCACTGAGGCAGAGGCAGGGGCAGCAGCAGCAGAGGCACATGAGGAACATGGAGAGTCCTCTGCTATCAGGAGAGAGGACCCAGCCCACTAGCTGTGGGCTGCCTAACCTGTCTTCTCGCTCTCTGTCTGAAATACCTGCTCTTTAAGGAGTGACCGTCTGATGGGCTCACCTCACTCACTCACTAATCATCCTTCTTCCTCCTTAGACTTATCCTACTGTTAGGAAGAAATCAGCCTAGTCACACCTTCACTCTAAATAAGCAGAGAGGTTCCACTCAAGACATGGATCCAGGAGCACTGTAAGGAAGGCCCCACTCCCATACCCTGCTCCCTAAAGACAACAAATTACCAAACTGTCAACCTAGAGTCCTCAGTATACAAACCCCAGTCTCAGTGGATCCACAACACAGCACAGGACCGCGCAGCACAGCAGGGGCAGCACAGCCCACAGGAAGTCTCCTCATCAAGCAGCAGCTTAGTGTAGGGGTTTCCAGGTCCTCATCAGCCTGACAGATAAGAAGCACTAGGGGAAAGGGAGGGGTGGGGGTTACTTCGTCAGGGGTCAAACATCAAGTAGTCGAACCTGGACTACTCATTCCAAGAACAAACACGAGTAAGAAAAATGTTCTTGGCACTGGCTAGTTTTTATATAAAGAAACTAACAGGATGATCAGGAAGTGATCAAAATTGTTGCTGGAGTGTGGATGGAGTCAGAGCACAGGAGCGGAACAAAATAACCTACCCACGCATTATTTATTGAAAATAAAAACAAAAGATGATGTATACCATATTTTCCTATGGTGAATCGTAATTTTAATCAACTTCTGCTTTTAAAAATTGCCTTATTTTAACTTTTCTGCTTCCAAGATGTATTCCTTTAATCACTGACAGATAGAAAACTGCAGACCATAAAAATTAACAAGTCTCTTTCTATCTGAAAGGACAAAGGGTTTTATGATCGTTATTCTCTTTCCTATAGTTTAAACTGGGGAGGTTTTCAGAATTAAGTAGAATATTACCATGCACTGGAGTTTTTAATTAAGCTCCAACATACACTATAAATTTCAAAGATTTCCATAGGTTTTGAGGTGCTTTTCTCTTACCAATGTAAACAGAAACTGAATTGCTTTTCCTTATGGCCATCAAATACGAATTCATTTGCCTTAAAAATAGTACAGCCTTATTTTATTTTTTTTTTAGCTTTGGTCACTTTATTGTTAACCAATAAATGTTATCCAAAATAACAGATGTAATTGTAACTTCATCGTACAGCACAAAATTATGCTAATAGTAAAAGCCTGTTGAAATTTACCAAATACTCACTAATATATTTTTACATGGCCACATGACCATGTACTCTCAAATGCTAGTAATAATAAAAGTTATCATTGGTTTAATCATTATAGAAGCCTACATTGCAAACAGTTGTTCCTGTGTAGCAAAATCGCACAGCTTTAAAAATGGACTAAATCCATTTTAAATCCTGATCTACAGCAAGTATAACTAGTAATTTTTCAACACTGATATCAAACTGATGCAGCAATCAATGCACACAATTCAAAATGAAGAAAATTGATAAAAACCAATCGCAGCGCAAGTTTTTCCCAGTTACGGCGATTGCTTTAATGTTTTGGAAAAGTGAACACTTAAGCTTTAACACATGAACAGTAAGGTTCGCCATCTTCTTTGTGCTACTGAGGTAGAATCATTTTCATCCAGTGTTTTGAAGCATGTGCACAACCACCATTCAACAGCCACTTCAAGGTTATTAACCAATTATCTTTTCTCCTACAAAGTCCAAAAAATTCACTCAATGCAACCTTTCCTTTTCATAATGTCTGCCCAGATTCATTCCTTTAAAGTCAGCAAAACCAAAAAAGCACAAGAGATATTTTCAGATGCAACTTGAGTCTAAAAACGAAACAAACCCATAGATATAGAGAATATTTTGAGGGCTGCTATTTGGGAGAGGAGTTGGGGGATGAAAAAGGGGAAGGGATGAAGGCCCTGAAGAGCCACAGTAATCTTGAAAAAAAAGAACAAAGTTGGAGGTGTCATGCTACCTGATATGACACTATACTAAAAGGACATAGTAACCAAAACAGCATGGTACTGGCATAAAAACAGACACGTAGATCAATGGAATAGAATAGAAAGCCCAGAAATAAGCCACATCTATACAGCCATTTAATCTATTACAAAAGAGGCAAGAAGAGACAATGGTGTAAAGACGGTCTCTTCAATAAATGGTATAAGACATACAAAACTGGACAGATACATGCAAAAAAATGAAACTGGTCCACCATCTTACTCCACATACAAGAATAGACTCAAAATGGATTGAAGACTTAAATGCAAGACCCAAAATTATAAAACTCCTAGAAGAAAGCATAGGCAGTAAACTCTGACATTAGTCTTAATAATATTTTTAATGATACATCCCTCCCCTTGGCCATGGGAAACAAAAGAAAAAAATAAACAAATAGGGCTATATCAAACTAAAGCATTTTTGAACAGTGAAGGAAACCATCGACGAAATAAAGACAACCTAACAAATGGAAGAAGATACTGGCCAATGATACATCTGATAAAGGGTTAAGATCCAAAATTTATAAAAACTCATACAAATCAATGTCAAAAAAACACCCCCAAAATATTTAATTAATAAATGGGAAGAGGATCTGAATAGACATTTCCTCAAAGAGGACATGCAGATGGCCAACAGACATATGAAAAGGTGCTTAACATCACTAATCAACAGAGAGGTGCAAATTAAAACCACAGTGAGACATCACCTCACACCTATCAGAAAGGCTATTATCAATAAATCAAAAAACAAGTGTTGGCAAGGATGAGGATGTGAAGAAAAGGGACCCTCGTTCATTGTTGTTGGGACTGGAAATGAGTGCAGCCATTATGTAAAACAGTACAAAGTTCTCTCAAAATATTAAAAATAGAACCATCTTACGGCCTAGCAATTCCACTTATGGGTTTTTATTCAAAGAAATCCAAAACACAAATTCGAAAAGATATATTCCCTCTTCCCGTGAGTGGCCTGACTTGACCTCTGAAAATGGTTCACTATTCACTTGAACCAGAAAACCCCACAAAATCATGCAAATCAAGAGATTCACATCTTTGCCTTCACTTTAACAACACTTGTGAAACTACCCAGGCCATCAAGTGTATGTCTACCTGAAAAGCCACCAAATATATGAAGGATGCCACTTTACAGGAGCAATGTGTGCCATTCTGTAGTTACCGTGGTGGACTAGGTAGGTGAGCCCAGGCTAAACAATGGGGCTGGACACAGGATCAGTGGCCCCAAAAGTGCTTAATTTTTGTTGGACATGCTTACAAAATCAGAGAGTAACACTGAGCTTAGTTATTTAGATGCAGATTTTCTGGTCATTGAGCACATCCAGGTGAATCAAGCTGCTAAGACCCAGCCCGGAACTTAGAGCTCTCCCTGCCACATTGTCGTGATCCTTACTGACAAAGAGCAGACTGTGCCTAACCCAGAAGAGGAGGTTGCATAGAAGAAAAAGATATCCCAGAAGAAACTGAAGCAGCAAAAACTGATGGCCCAGGAGCAAATTCAGCATCAAATAAATGCTAATAAAAGTAAAAAAAGAAAAAGAAAAGAGAGAAAGAGAAAAGATATATGCACCCCTATGTTCACTGCAGCACTATTTATGACAGCCGAGATACGGAAGCAACCTAAGTGTCCATCAGTAGACAAATGGATCGAGATGTGGTACATGTACATACAACGGAATTAATAGAAACTGAAATCTCACCATTGCAGCAACATAAATGGACCCATAGACGGTATTATGCTAACTGAAATAAGTCAGAGAAAGGCAAATATCATATGACCTCACTTACATGTGGAATCTAAAGAACAACAACAATAACCACAACAAAACAGAAACAAAGGCATAGATACAGAAAACGATCTGATGATTACTAGATGGAAGGGGGTGTTGAGGGATCTTGGTGAAAAATGTGAATGGATTTAGAAGTGCAAAATGGCAGTTACAAAATAGTCACGAGGATGTAAAATACAGTATAAGGAATGGTTCATAATATTGCAGTAACTATGCATAGGGCCAGGCGGGTACTTGACTAATGGGGGATCACTTCATAAATTGTATAAATGTCTAACCACTATGTGTACACCTGTAACTAATATAAAATAATATTGAATGTCAACTATAATTGGAAAAAAATAATGCCTAAAAATGTCTAGGCCTGAGAAAGCACCATCCGCTCTCCAGGATAGCAATCGTCATCACTGCCCTGCAATCCCCAGCAGGGCTCTGTACTTCTCCTGTAAAATGCGCCCTCTGGTGGGTGTGAGCCCGCAGGACACCCGCAGGGGGAGGCTCCCCAGGAAGAACTGGGCTTTCAAGAGCTTGCCTGCCTTTGCGAGTCAAAGGGCCCTTGAGCTCTCAGGCCTCTACCCATATTGGAGTAGCTTTGGACCACAACAGATATTTTTAAAGACATAATGCAATGCCATTAGTTGAACGATTCCTAAATAAAGCGAACGTATCACGTATCTTTTAAAGATGACAAACCCAAGGAGGGGTAGTGCTGACAGGACAGAATGCCCAGGAAAGTCTCCCAAGGAAACTCCGCCCAAAGGACTTCCTACAGGACGTCTGTGCTCAGGGGAGGGCCTTGGGGAGAGGAATGGGGGTTTCATGCAACTCAATGTAAATCTACAAATGTAAATCATAAAAAAAAAAAATAGTGCATGGCTCTGGAAAGAAGATAATTAAAATATGGGTGTTTGAAATGCATCCGGGAGGAAAAAGAGTGAATAACGACTGTGTGAGTTGGAGCGGGGAACAAGGCTTTGGGAATGCAAGCAGTAATCTGGTAATGTCAGGGGCTTGTCAGGCCCAGGAAGAGCTAGGCTGGGAGGTGAGGGTCGTAGACTTGGGACCCTGTTCCCGAAACAACTGGGGGAGGAAGGAGGGGCTGGGAACCAAACACTCCATAACTCCTCCCACGTACGCACCACGGAGGCCGATTCACGAAACCACCCTGACGACCCTCCCGGTGGTCACCGCACAAACTGAGGAGACGCGGGGAAGGAGACACAGAGCCTCCCAGACAGGTTCCAGGTGGAAGTCGCCGGCGCGCATGACGCAACAGGACGCTGGTCTGGGCTGCGGCCCACCATTCACACTGCGAGAAGGAGAATGGGGTCCCATCGGCGCTCTTGAAGGACTAGGGCCCACAGACCCGGAAGTTGACCGGGGGAGGCCGGTTCCAACCAGCCGCTCGTCGCCATCGCGGCACCCGCCCGGCACACTCACCATTTCTAAGTTTCCCGGGCCTCCCTGAGTCCTGCCCGCTCTGACGACCAGTGCAGATCACAGCGCGACAGAAGCTGTGGCACAGCCTCCAGGGACTGTTAACAGCTAGCGATCCTACACGCGTCTAAAGAGAAAACGGACGTGTAGGCGGAGTGGCAATTTGATTCGCCCCTACTTGCTTAATTGACAGCCGGGGTGGGGAGGCGTGGCTCAGCTACTTCAGCTTCTGCCATTGGGCAGGAATTTGTCCCTGCCTATAATGTGTGCCTTTAACATTACTGTGTTGGGGCCTGGGGCAGACTCTTTCTTTAGTTTTCTCTCTGTTTCCTTGGAAGACGAAGTGGAGATGTTGCAGAATAATCAGACCAGTGAGAAACCAAGCACCAGTCAGAGAGTTGGAGTACTCAGGTTTATGAGTCCAGTGGTCCCAGAAGAGCTAGCGCTCTGAATAGCTGGGCCCCGACCTCAGGGGTAAACTTATTTTTATAGAATTTATCTGCGCAGTTGCAGTTTTACAGTTGGCATGGGCTGATTGGTTAATTTCTCCTCAAGGGGTTACAGAGCGTGAGAGTTACAATGAGCTACCGGGCGGAGTTGCTATGGGTTATAGGCAGTTACAGGGCATGAGATTTTCAGACAGGAATTTAGGCAATAGTTCTGTTATCTAGACAGAACAAACAAAAGAGGAGGATGAGTCTTTAGCTACTCTCTAAGTCATCCTACCCTTAGGCCTATGCAGCGAGCATATCTACAGAAGCAGAACAAAGAACTATTTACAAAGTTAACCATATGAGTGAAAAATTCCTCTTCATTCCCCACTTTTGATGCCCTTTAAATTCTTATAGGGCATCATCCTCTTGATTTCCTTGACCTAGCGGTTGGTATAAGGGTGATACGGATGTCACAACCATTTGTAACATTATGGATCCTAGGAGTGAGGAGACATACTTGACAAGACAATGTAAGAGTGAGAAATTGTCCAGTAAATTAGTCACTAGGGCAAGACAGGGAGTAGTGGTATCTTCAAGCGCAAGCTCCCAAGAAAGAAAAAAAAGTTAACAACATCACCACCAGGATGCAGATAACAGAACTGGCTACCAGGCCCTGTTTGCTATAAGATTTAAGAGCCCCCCAGAAACAACATTTTTGCACCAGATGATAACAGCCAACTTCTGCTTCTATAATCTCCTTAATATATAACTAGGGTGTAGTTCTAGGAGATGTCCTGTGCAAAGATATACCAATGGCTAACTTCTGCTTCTGTAAACCTGTTTGCTTGTTTGATGTGGTTTTAGGCTTATAAGCTACCTCTTCTAGAAGGTCGGGGCTAATTCTCTAGTGGGGAGAGACAGTCGCTGGCTGGCTAATAAAGGCTCATAATTAATCTCAATTGGCTCCGTGGGTTTCAAATTTGAACACACCATAACAGTTCAGGATACAGGGACCAAATAAGAGAGCTATGAAGAGCATGAAGAGAGGGTCTACAAGTGGGAGAAGCCAGGATCCCCAATGCCATATTCTGAACCAGCACCCCCATGACTTGTTCATTTGTTGGCAGATTTCTGAGACTCTGTCTGTAAGCCTCTTGGCTGCATCTCTAACTATACCAGATTGATTAACATAAATACAACATTCTTCTTCTAAAAATAAGCATAACCCTTGTTTTTCTACTATTAGAAGATCAAGTCCCTTCCGGTTTTGTAAAACTACTCCTGCTAAGGAATGTAATTGGCTTTGTAAAGTGGCAATGCTTTTGGATATGTCTTCTAAACCGTCAAATAGGTCCTTAGAAAAGCTTTGGTAATGAGACAGGGAGGAGGCTAGGCCGGCTGTGCCAGTGCCTAACCCTGTGGGAAAGAATTGTATCGCTTGTTTAGTTCTTGTGTGTGTTAGAGGGATTGACATAGACCGGTTGGTGACAGCGATGTTTATTTCAGGGGCCAAGTAAACCAGGGTACAGATTCCTGTCCACTTAGCCAGCAGACAGAGATAGGAATTGGTTCCACAAAGAAAGAATATAACTGGGGTTCCAAGGCAAAAACACATCTCCATAGTGAAAAGGTGATCATTCGGCCTTCTGTTGTTTGCAGATTCCCGGGTCAAAAGTGTCCCTGCTAGAACTGGCCCCGTGAGGTGTTGGAGGGGTCCATAGGAAGTATCCTGAGATGTTCCAGAGGTTTTATTTTCCCATGTAAAACCTTTATCTTAGTATCAATAAAGACCCATTCGGTGAGGTTTTCATATGCTGGAAAGAGGAGGCGTTCTTCTTGGCAAGATTTGGAGCAGGATTCCCAAGAAAAGATACTTAAGTAGCCATTTGCCTCTCCTGACAGTAACCTGAATTTTTGTTTAGCAATCCTGTAGTCTTTATGTTGGCGTCCATGAGAATCATATTGGTTTCTTAAATGAAGCAGCCTGTGCTACTTGGAAACTAGACCAGTCTTTTGAGAGTTCTATTTCCATAGTATAATTGCAACGACAATCTTTGAGGGAGCCTACATTTGGGCTCTGGCTCTGGTCTTGACTTCTCTTGATACAAAGGGGTACCTGAAACTTAAGATTTGTACGAGTCGATATTGGTCCCCAAATTGGAGGTTCAGGAGAGGCTGCCTGAGTGAAGTTGGTTTTGTAGGGCATTGAGAGGTTACCTGCTCATCCCGTCAATGTACCTTAGTCATGTCAGTAGTTTGGGAATCAAATAAAATTTCTATAATCAGGCGGCCTCCCTGATACTGGGGGTGCAGGGTCCTATTTCTTATTGCCCAATACTGGATGGGGATGGGGACAGCCAAGTAGCAGGCAGAAGATGGAGATAGGCAGAGCCAACAATCTTTAGCCAAGTCACTGTTGGAAGAGTTTAAGAGACAATAAGCTAAATTAGGAGTCTTATATAAGTACCCCGTGTCCATAATTTTGTTGTAGGGTGAGTTAAGAGACACCATTGCTTGGATCACCTGAGTATAAAGTCCTATTAGAATTAACAAAGGAAGGATTTTCCTCATGATCATAAGAAGTTGAAACAACCAATAGCAATTAGACAAAGCCTCTAGAAATGTACTGAAGAGGGGCTTAGCCTGAACATGCAAGAATCGTGAGGATCCCAACCTAGGCTAAATAGGTCAGGGCTAAAGTGACTCTTGACTCAAGGTGCAATCAGCAGGTGGTAGTGAGGCCAATCCTGAAGCAATCAGCAGGAAAAGTATACAAAAGAGAGTTAGGACTAAGGGATGAGGACAATACATCTGGACAGTTAAGATGGTTGGTCCTCAAGCTTCTGCTGTAAGTAGACTTGCCCGCTTCTGGGGGTGGCCAAAGATCTCAGGTGGATCTCTGCTGCCTCTGGATTATGACTTGAAGCGGCTGATCAGAAAGAAGCTCTGCAGTCCAAGTCTCCTGTTTTTCTGGCTGTGTCGCTCTCTGTATTCAGGTATGGTGGAACCACATGGTGATACCTGCAACCTTAACAGCAGTAGGAGTTGCTAATATAACAGTGTGAGGGCCAGTTTAGTTCGGCTGGAGTGGCTCCTTCTTCCAATCTTTAACCCATACTTCATCTCCTGGCTGATAGGGGTGGACCCAATTTCATAAGGGGATAGAGGCTCTTTCTAGGGTTTCCTGAATGATGTGACAGAGGATCCTCCCTACGACGTTAAGGTGTCAGGAGATTTCTAGGTCACCAGTCAGTCAAGGGTTTCCTTTTAGCTTCCCTATCACTGAGGGAGGTCTCCCGTAAAGGATTCCAAAAGGGGAATATCCTGAAGGTCTTGGGGTGCCCCGTACTTGGGGTAGAGCCAAAGGCAGCAAGTCAATCCAAAGCTTGACAAAGCTTAGCTTGAGTGGTCTTGAGGGTCCAATTCATGCACTCAACTTTCCCTGAACTTTGTGGCCTGTAGGCTGTGTGGAGCTTCCATGTGATTCCCAGAGCTTTGGACTGAGTCTGGACTATCTCAGACACACAGGCAGGTTCATTGTCAGATCTTATAGAGAGGGGCAGGCCATATCTTGGAACAATTTTCCTCAACAAGGCTCTAGCTACTTCTCATGCCCATTCAGTGTGTGTAGGGAAAGCTTTAGCCCATCTGGAGTACATGCAAACCAACACAAGCAAGTATTGGTGTCCCCAGCAGAGCTTGACCTCGAAAGTCCACTTCTAGGTCTTCAAAGGTCATAGTTCCAATTGTTTGCACCCCTGGATTGGATTTGGGCCTTTGCCCAGCATTGTTTCACGCGCAAGTTACACATCTAGCGCTGATCTTGGCACATTGGGTTGGAAGCTTGGGTATGAAAATGGTAGCAGCCTAACAGACTTTCTAAAGTGGTCTTCCCTAGTGAGGCAACTTATGGTGTTGTGTTACCAGCTGAGGTGACACCACAGTGGGAAGATAGTCTTTGATCTGGTAGCTCCCACCAGCCCTCCTTTCTCTCGGCTGCCCCTTCACTTAAGGCCCATTGTTCTTCTTCCTATGTGTATGTCAGGGACAGAGGCAATTCTGGTAATAGGAGGATCTTGGAGACTGGCTCAGGACCCATACTGGCACTTGATTGGTAGGCAGCGTCCTTAGGTGCTTGGCCTGCCAGTTGGTTTCCCCGACTGTCAGGGTCGTTTTCTGTCTGGTGGCCTTTGCAGTGAATGAATGCCACCTGAGAAGGCTTCCAGACTGCCTCTAACAGTTGAAGGACTTCTCCTTTGTTCTTGGCTTCTTTTCCTCCTGCCGATAGTAGTCCCCTCTCTTTATAAATGGCTCCATGTACATGCAAAGTAGCAAAGGCGTACCTCGAGTCGGTAGAGATGTCGGTCCACTTCCCTTCAGCCTGCCGCAGCACCTGGAAGAGTGCTCAAAGCTCAGCCCGCTGTGCCGACCAGGCCTGTTGCAGAGCCTCAGCTCTGAACAACTCATCTGTGGTTGTTATTATGTAGCTGACATTGTGCTGTCCTTCATGGATGAAGCTGCTCCCATTGCTGAACAATACCAGTTCTGGGTTCTGAAGAGAAACATCAGTTAGGTCCGGCCTGCTTGAGTACATTTTATCCCTGAACTCTTTCACAATCATGATCGGGAGGTCCTTCCTCACAAGGCAAACACATGGGTTTACGCAAAGCAGTCCCTGATAATGAGTTATCCTGGCCTTGATCAGCCTCTTGTGTCCCTGATTATTCATTAATGCAGTAACAGCATGAGGGACCTCTACATTTATATTTTGTCCCAGTTGAGCTTGTCCACATCTCTGACCAGGACTACCATGGCAATTAAGGCCCAGAGGCACGGCGGCCATTCAGCGGCCCCCAGATCTAGCCATTTGGACAGATATGCAATTGGGTGCTGTCATGGCATGACTGCTTGTGTGAGGACCCCCAGTGCAGTATGATTCTTCTCAGGTACGAGGAGGTTAAATTCTCATGTGACATCCAGTAGCCTTAATGCTGGGGCAATGGTCAAAAGTCTCTTTATTTCTCTGAAGGCTTTTTCTTGTTTGGAGCCCCATTCCAGGGGGTCTTTACTGGACCCAGCTGTGGCCTTGTACAGTGGCTTGTCAAGTTCAGAGAAACCTGGTATCCAAACCTGGCAGAATCCGGCAGCCCCTAGGAAGTCATTGACCCCTTTCTTGGTGTTTGGCTGAAACATCGAACAGATGGCCAGTTTCCTTTAGTGTCCAAGTGCCCTATGACCTTCTGAGATGATGAACCCAAAGTATCTGAATTCCTGTTCGCAGATATGTGCCTTCTTCCATGACACCTTGTATCCCATGGTAGAGAGCAGGGCCAACAAGGCTCTGGTACCTTTCCAGCAGTCTTCTTGGGTGGGGCTAGCCAGCAACAGGTCATCTACATACTGGAGTAGAGTGCAGTTCAAAGTCTCTCTGGGAAGGCAGCAAGATCTGAGGCCAGTGCTTCACCAAACAAGGTGGGTGTGTTCTTTAAGCCCTTCAGCAATTGAGTCCAAGTCAGTTGTGTCTTTCTCCTAGTGTGTAAGTATTTCCACTCAACGGCAATCAAAGTCAGGCTGGCCGGTGATAACTGGAGGCAAAGGAAGGCATCTTTGATATAGAGGCAGGCGAATCAGTTTTCTTGGGCAGGTACGAGACTCAGGAGGGTGTACGGGTTCGGGACAACAACCACTGGGTGGCTGGTGACTACTACATTGTGGTCGGCGTGGAGATCCTGGACGGGGCAGTACTCGTTCCCCCTAGGCTTCTTGACCGGTAGGAGTGGAGTGTTCCAAGGTGACTGACTCAGCTACAATTCCAGTATCACGTAAACACTGGATGTGGTCCCGAATTCCCAAGCGTGCTTCTCGTGGCACTGGATATTGCCTTTGTGTGACAGGAGTGGCTCCTTGCCTCAGGTCCACCACAATGGGTGTATGATTTTTGGCTAGACCTGAGGGCTTCTTTTCTATACAGAAAGCAGGGAACTTTTCTAGCAGATTGGTTGAATTTGTTTATTTTCTTTCTGGAGAAAAGAGGCGCCATTCACAGTCACAGCCATCATTAGAGTAGGTTGGCTCCCCAGGGTGAGACTGGTGGGCTTCCTGGGGGCAAAGGTAATCTGTGCTCCAAACCTTGTTAGTAAGCCTCTATCAAAAGTGGGACGAGGCACTCTTGTAGGTACAGAAACTCATGAGTCACTAGGTGGCCACCTAATAGACCACGAGTGGGCTTTCCAGAACAAGCGGGTAGCCAGATCCCCCGTGGACCTGACAATAGTTGTTGTTCGGTCTGTGAGGGGAGCCAGCGTGACGGGCACGTGGCACCATCACTCTGCTAAAAACCAGAATGACCACAGGCCCATCGGTGGGAGGACGGTGCATCCTCACAACGGAATGTCACGCAGTTTAAAAGGGTGAGGTAGGCCTGTGTGGACAGGGTGTTCAGCCCCAGTGTCTACCATAAACTTCGTTGATTGGCCCCCTACCTCTATTGTGACCATAGCCTGCGGGGGCCTAGAATCAGGAAGCCCAGTCACCTCTAGTCTGATGCTTCTCTGGTGAGGCCTATAATGCTTTGGAAGACTGGCTCAGGTTGGTATTTTTCTTCACAGGGTTGATTGAACTTCTTTGACCCTTCAGATGTCCTTCCATGGTAGTGGCACTTATTTTTCCAATGACTAGTCTCTTTGTAGTAGGTGCAGTGGTCATGGTGTAGTGATGGTCTCCTCTTGGTCTTTCCCTTCCATGGGAGAGCAGTCTGTTGTACAGGGGCCTGGGTTTCCTAACGTGGCAGCCAGCAGAAACACCATTTGTTTCATGTGCTTATCAGCTATCTTTTGGGCCTCCTGGTCATGGTTCACAAACACCTTGTTAGTGACCTCCAGCAGGTGGGTGGAGTTCATCCCAGCAAAGCCCTATAATTTCTGAAGCTTGCAGCATTATCAATGTAAGATTGAGCCAGGAATATCCAGTTGAAGATGTGTTGGTTTTCTCGTGCTTTGGGGTCAAAAGTGGTATACACCGGGAAGGCCTCACATAGTCTCTCATAGAACTCATCTGGCTTTGGGAGTCCTTCTGCCATTTTGGACATGTTTGTCACCTTTCTGGCCCCAGCTTTCACCCCCTGCAGTATAGCCTGCTGGTACCTGTCGAGAGACACTCTTCCATTTGGGATGGTGCAGTCCAATTGGGCCTGGTGTCAGGCACAGCCACCGAGGCCCATGCTGCAGGGTGTCGTGTCCTGTCCATTGCTTGTCCTTAGAGCCATCCTTATGCTTCTGAAAGAATTTGGCATGCTTCTTAGATGTTGAAGGAAGTTATGAGGAGTTGATGACAGTCATCACGGGTAGGGCAATGAGTTTTGAAGATGGACTCAAGCAGGTCAATCATCGCCTAGGGTTTTTCTGAATAAGACGAGGTGTGCTGCTTCCAGTTGAGTAGGTCGGTTGTGGTGAAAGACTGATAGTAGAGGACAGGGTGGTCCGGCTGAAGTGTGCCCTCTTCGCTAATCTCAAAAGGGTCTCGAACCTCTCGAAGAGTCATCTAGAGGGCTGCAGGCAGTTGGGCTGGCTGTGTGGCTGAGTGAAAATGCCGTGAATTCGGGCTTGGTGGCTGGTCAGGCTGTTGGGGAGTGAAGACAATGATAATGGAGGGCTGTTCTGTAATTGGGGGTAGAGTGGCATTGCAGAAACTGGCAGAGATGTTGGGATTTAAGGTTCTTCCTCAGATTCCCCTGGGCAGAAGATTTTTGCTCTTTCTTGTTCTTTCCCTGGGTCCATCGGGCCATAAGTAGCTTACTCTGTCCCAGCCTCTTTGCACAAAACCAGAATCAAGGGAGCACCACAGTAGTGATTTGCAACCATGAGTCTATGGAAACTGCTCTGGATGTCCAGGGGTTCCTGTCACTACCCGGCACACAGCTCTAACAGTGAGGAGGTCCAGGGATTCTTCCGAAGTCCATTCTACTCCAAAGGCAGGCCACTCAAGCTCACAGAGAATATGGAGTTTTCCTTGAGCCAACTTGACCCCATATCCCCTGGGAAATCTTTCTTAATATTTTTCAGCATATAATTTAAGACAGTTGGCTTAGAGGAAACTCTACTCATATTGCCTTGGGGATCTTCGTAATGGAGGGGAAAATAGACCTTAAAATTTCCAGAAAGTAATTTGACATAGGGCCCATATGTCAAAAGGGCCCTTTGGAGACAGACAATTCTGAATCTGAATCAGTAATTAATTGCCCGCCCCGCCCCCCACCCCGTGTATTCCACCCTATGTCGGCAGTGCAAAGACAGGCAAAGGTGAGTGCTTCTTCCAATGAGGAGACCACTCAGGAGCTCATCTGGCCGTGTCCCGTAGGATCTTAGGTGATGCTTGGCCATAGTAGACTCAGCTTTGTGACTTACAATTGGACACTAGTCCGATGCTGCTTTGGGGGACTGGT
>PUFA01001514.1:0-40064 GCA_003508835.1 Eonycteris spelaea
GACTAAGAGTACAACATTCAAAAACTCTGTCAGTGACACATACACGAAAAGATATAAATCTAATGAAAATGGTAACAGAGTTTTATCCCTGTTAAATGATTAAGAAACACATAAATACTATGATAAATGTAATGCTCTATTTTGAAAAAGACATGAAGTTTGCTTGTGGAAATAGGTATCAGAGGAGTTGCTCCTTGTGAGTTATTGTGAAGTAATGGAAGGAAGCTTATCTGAAATGAGAGGGAAAGTCGTAACACTAAACGTGGATGGGTGTGATTCAAAAACATAAAATGAACCAAGGTAGCTGTAGATGTTTGAGGTGTGCGTGTGTGTGTGTGTGTGTGTGTGTGTGTGTATTTTGTGTATTCCTAAGTGACTTAATTCAGCTAGGTGTGGTTTTCTGCTTTCACCTAGTGTTTCTGGCTGATAAAATCACACATAAGCAAATGTAAAATTCACCTTATGCTTAAATTTTTCTCTACTATATTAATTACAGATGAAAAGGCAAGTGCTATAGCAGTCTGTATTTGATTATGCAAGTAAATAAATTCTCTTTCTTTTGTTTAAGATAATTCTAGTTAGCTTTCTTCCAGAGTACTGATACATGGCTATTTAATATTCCATTACACAAGCACAGTGTGTGACCCACTCTAGTAACACATTTTAAATCCTAGGCTGGTTTTTCTGTGTCTCTTAACACATTTCTAGACTATCTTGATCTTTCAGTTCTTATGTGCTTAGAAACTGAAATTTAATTTTAGTATTAACATAAACAAATCATCAATAGGAAGGCGGAATGGGTTTGAAAAAGATATAGATTCCAAAGCCAAGTGATTTTTTGACTACTTACTATTATAATCTGTAACACAATTGAACTTTTGAAGAGATGATTGAGAGTTGGTGATCACAGAATTTTATCTTGGCTCTGACAAATTTTGGTCAGTTTCAAAATAATTTTTTTTTCATGGATTCTGATACTTCAAAATCCATAAAAGCTCTCACAGAGATTTCAGCACTAAATCTTGTCATGTCAATGTTGTATTTTAAATCACTAAACCCTGTACATAAAAAGCCTACATGCATTACAGTGTTGTCACTGATGTTCTGAGTGATTACCCTTGGATTGGAGCAAAATTGGCCCAAGGATACTTCAGTCTGTATCCTTCCCAAGAGGAAAGAGCAAACATCCCACAGACAAGTTGCTCCATACACTAGCTGTGACCTCTAATCTTTGGAACTGCTAAGTAGAGTTTATGCTATGCAGATAGGGAAGCATAAAACATTTCCTTAAACTCACCTTACTCTTAGACCTGTGTAGTTTTTAAATCCATTGTGAATGAGCTAAGTTAGAAAAAGGTTTAATCCTCATTTTTAACTATAA
Organism: Eonycteris spelaea; assembly: GCA_003508835.1. Classification (NCBI taxonomy): domain Eukaryota; kingdom Metazoa; phylum Chordata; class Mammalia; order Chiroptera; family Pteropodidae; genus Eonycteris; species Eonycteris spelaea. The sequence continues at coordinate 1,382 of PUFA01001514.1, forward strand.
GTATGATTTTTGATGCTATACAATTTTGTTGTGAAACTGATTCAAGCAATCATTTAAGTATATTTTCAGTTCTGGGGTATTCTTAAAAATAGTGTCCTGTGGACCAAGGGTTGGCAATTTTTTCTGTAAAGGGCCTGAGAGTAAATATTTTAGGTTTTGTGGGGCATATATAAACAAATAGGCCTGGCTGTGTTTCAATAAATCTTTCTTTACAAAAAAGATGGCAGGATGAATTTGTCCAGTGAACCATAATTTGCCAATTATTGCTTTGGACCAATAGTTTTCATTTTCTCCTTCTCCTTCTCCTCCTTCTCCTTCTCCTTCTCCTTCTCTTCTCTTCTCCCCTTCTTCTCCTCTCCTCCTCCTCCTCCTCCTCCTTCTTTTTCAACTAAACCTTGGGAGCAGTCTCTGGAGACTTAGAGAAGCTCAAGCAGAGAACTTTTTATTTTTATGATATGTGGACTTTTGCATGAAACAGTTTTGATCAAAGGTTTTCATTTCTAACAAGGAGAAAGGCTTCAAAACCACTGTCTTGGACTAAACCTAAAATCTGCTGCTTTAAAACTCAAAAACAGGTGCTTCAAGCTAAACAAACACATCTTTTCACATCTTAAAAAAGGATGACAGTTATATAATGTTATTAACCAATGTCAGCCCAATGAATTTAATTTTTTAAAAAGGATAATAGTCGGTATCCATGAGTTTTGACATTTCCAGAAATTCACTTTCTCATACAATTGATAAAAGATAGCTTAGATAGCTTTAATAACTTTAAAAATGTCATCAGCTTATCATTCCTATCATATTTTGACTTTTTCTAAATATGTTCAAGGTACCTTAAAAGGTCCAAGAGTGGTTATGGTGTGGCATAGTGAAAAAGGTATCAAATTAAGACTCCATATTTGTCTCCATTGCTAGATTATGAGCTCCTAGAAGACAGGAACTAAGCTGTCTTCTTCTTCTTTGAATTTTCCTCAGCACTTAAAACAGTACATGACATCAAACTTTAATTTTTAAGACAAACATAAATTCACTATTAGATAACTAGGAGAATAAATTCAGGTAGTTTATTTACTTACATCTTTCCATAATTCATAAAGAAAAAATTCATATCTTTCCTAGTGAGCAACAATACAAAAAGTTAGTACTTTGAGATACATTTTTACACCTAGGAAATTAGCAAGTTTAAAACACATAAAACTAACAATTAGTGAATTGTGACAAAAGTCATATCCTCACAAGGATCCACAAATCTCTTCCTTGTCTGCAACTCTGAAATCCAAAAAACTCTGGAAACCAAAATATTTTGGTTTGTAATTCTGGTAATGTTGTAGTCGCCGGCCCTGAAAGACACACGGACCACCAGAACTCAGTGAGTTATAGGAACACATTCTTTATTCATCCAGCTGGGCCTGCCAGGGATATGCACACCCCAAATGAAGCAGCCCTGAAATGTAGAGGTACAGGGTTTTTAAGCCCAAAATCCCATTCTTCATTCTGTCCAAACACAAAGGTCTATCTTTCTTCTATTCACTACCTGTCAACTCACAGGTCAGGTGTGTAAGCGGGGTTACAGAAGCAGAAAGCTTGTTTAGAATGTCATGTTCTTATGGGTGATAGCCTATGTTCCCATGGGCAATAGCCAAGCAGTAATTTTCCAGCCAGCACATTCCCCACTGGCCTTAGCAGAAAATCAAATCCTTGATTCTTTATGCAGAATTCACTCATAGCCTCTATTTTGTAATACGAAAAGTTTAATGGAATTAATTTTCTTCCTTATATATGCAAACACGAAATTAAGGAAACATGGGCCAAAAGTTAACAAGAGGAGGAGGAGGATTAAAGGTCCAGCTACAGCAGATAGAAGGGTTGTTAGCCATGATGACCAATTGAACATCCTATGAAACCAGTTATGTGATTCTAGTCTTTGTTTTTCCCTGGCATCTAAATTTTTCTGTACTAGTAGTAAGCTTTCTTTAATTATTCCAGAGTTATTGGCATAGAAACAACAGGTTTCACTTAGAGCCATACATAATCCACCTTGTTCTAAGAATAAATTTAACCCTCTTTCATTCTGAAGGACTAGTTCTGCTAGTGAATTGACTTGAAGTTCTAGCCTGCTGAACTCAGTTAAGTTTAGGGGAGTTCTTACCCTGACATAATCAGGAAGTTTTGGGTTTAGACACAACCAGCAATCTTGTCCTATATCTGGGGTGGTCTCATTTAAGACCTTGTGTATTGTCATTAGCAAAGTTATTAATGTTCCTTCTGGTTCTGGTTATGGCTGGTTGAATGCCTGGGCTAAAGAGGAAAAAAGGAAGAAACAGAGGGTTATACTTATGTACGCTTGAGTCTTAGTCTTAAGGGCCCGTCTTCCTGAGCTGTCCACTCTCGTGCTGCCTTCACATGGGAGTGATAAATCCATAATGGGATGCTGTCTACCTTAACTGCAGTGGGCGTTGTCAGGTTGACAGTGAAGGGTCCTTTCCATTTGGGTTCTAGTACTTTGGAAGTGAACTTCCGGATTCACACAAAGCCCCAGGCTGAAAGTGATGAGGAAATCCGTCCCCGGGGCTAAGTGGACAGCACGAACTCGGGACCAAATCTCTTTCTGTACACTTTGAAGGGCCTGTAAAGACTCAAGTAAGATAAGGTTATGCATTTTTGCCTTTTTCTCATCTTCTATTCTAGTTACTAAAGGTGGGGGTTTTCCAAAGAAAATTTCAAATGGGGTGAATCCATTAATATACAGAGTACACCTGGCTTAGAGAAGAGCAAAGGGAAGAAGTTCTACCCAGGCCCACCAGTTTCTAATCTTAACTTGACTAATGTCTCTTTTTAGAGTCCGATTTATTCGTTCAACTTGGCCCGAACTTTGGGCCAGTAGGCGCAGTGGAGTTTACATTGCAAATTTAGGTAGCTAGCCAATTGCTCTGATACCTTTGCTATGAAGGCTGGCCCATTATCCGACCCTAAAGTTCCAGGGAGACCACATTGAGGGAGGATTTCTTGTAGTAGTTTCTTAGTAACTACTAAGGCAGTCTCTTTCCTGGTAGGGAAGGCCTCTACCCATCCTGAAAATGTGTCTATAAAAACAAATAAATATCAAGGTGTCTATAAAAACAAGTAAATATTTGTAGCCCCCACAGTTGGGGTGACCTCAGTGAAATCGACTTCCCAGTGGTCTCCGAATAAGTTCCTCTTTCCCTCTGCCTATTTTTTTTATCTTCCTTTTCTTTGGATTAACTTGGGCACAAGCCAAGCATCGTGAGGCAATCTCCTTTGCGGTTTTTCTTCCTTTTAACAAGTGAAAGTGAGGGTCTAAAGCTTGGAGCATCTTAGTCCACCCTAGGTGCGTGGTCTGGCATAGCTGGTGGAGGAGAGTCCTTCCAAGGACCCGTGAGAGTCCTTCCAAGGACCCGTGAGAGTCCGATTTTTCTATCTGGAGTCATCCACCACTCCTGTTGGTTATGTGGTGGGGGCCCCACTGGCCTTGTGGCCACTGTTCTTGCCTCTGCATTGGCTCTTCGGTTTTCCTTAGCCTCAGGACTTTTTTTTTTTTTGATGCTCTTACAGTGAACAATAGCAGAGCCTTAGGCATCCATATAGCTTAAGTAAGGCTAAGATCTCCTCCTTGTTCTTGATGTCCTTCCCAGCTGAAGTCAGAAGCCCTCTTTCCTTGTAGATGGCTCCTGTGTACATGTGCAGTGGCAAAGGCGTATTGGCTGTCAGTGTATATTGTGACTGCCTTATCCTTTCCCCATCTTAGTGCCTCAGTGAGGGTGATGAGTTCTGCCTTTTGAGCAGAAGTCCTATGGGGAAGAGCTTGTGACCAGTAGTGCCAGTTAGAGTTACGACCCTGCCCCAGCATACCTCCTTCCTTCCTGCATGAAGCTGCTCCCATGCCAACAGAACTTCATGGCCTCAGGCAGAGGGGAGTCTTTGAGGTCTGGCCGCGAGGAATACACAGCATGTGAAATCTGTGCAGTCATGAACAGGGGTCTCGGGGTGTGAGTCTGGCAACAGATTGGCTGGGTTGATGACAGTAGCTTTGGATTTTAGCCATACGTTTGGGGTCATCTGGTGCCTCCCTGTTGTTGAACACTTCTGGGCTATCTCAACAAGTTGGGACAGGTTCATCCTTGCAAAACCTTCTAATTTTTCAGATATTAGGGGCTGCCTGAGTAGCAAAGGCTATATTAATTCCCTGGTTCTCAGGGGCCTCAGGATCAATGGGGTGTATACCTGGTACCTCATTCAAGAAACTCCAGGGGATTCCTGAGGTCCCTCCCTGTATAACTTCAGTTACCTTAGAAAGGTTAGTTGGCTGGCGAGCAGCCATCCTAATTCCCCCAATTAGAATCTGGTGGTACTGATCTAATGCCATTCTCCCTGCCTGAGAATTGTGTCCCAGTCTGGGCGGGTGGAGGGAAATTCTCCTCAATCTGTTCCCTGCTTCCTCAACTCTCCTCCTCCCGCAGAATGCATCGCATTCTTCTGAGGTCAAGGGGGTAATTAAAAGCTGTTGGCAATCATCCCAGGTGGGGCAGTGAGTCTGAAAGACACTTTCTAAGAGTCCCATTAATGCCTGGGGTTTCTCAGAGAAAGGCGGATTCTGTGCCTTCCAGTTGTACAGGTCACTAGTCGAGAAAGGCACGTAAACCATAAAGGGCCTGTCTGCGTGATGCCCCTGGGGTGGTGCTTCTCCAAGGGGAGATGGCCAGGGTGGTGTATTGGCTGGTGCCCCACCGGAGGAGCAGGAGGCCCATAGGGGTTACCTGCCCACGTCCGAGGAGGTGAGGTGGTGCTATTTGGCCTCTGTTGTCCTGGATTATAGGTGGGGGAAGGTCACTGTCCTCTGGTGGAGATTGGAGGACTGAGGGACTGGGCTGTCTGGATATTCAGTTGCTGCATGTTTTGGGTGCCCACAACTAAAACTTGCACCCCAGAGAAGGGCACCGGCAGAGCCAAGGAGGGGGTTCTGAACAAGGTTTAACCATTGATCAATGTAGGGAAACTGATCAGGATGTCCTGGGTCTCCTGTGACAACCTTCCAAACATTCCTCACCAAACCCTTGTCAAAAGAGCCCTCCGGAGGCCAGTTTACATCAAAAGACAGCCACTCAACTTCACACAATGTTTTAGTCTGCCTGGAGAAAACTTTATGCCATAGTAGCTCCCTCTACAAACCCTTCTTTGAAATGTCGCAGGAGACACCAAGGGTGTCTTCTGTGAACTTGGGCTTCCCCTCATTGCTTGCGTGAAAACACAAAACAGGCACTCAAAAGAACAATTACTGGGTATAGGTGGACCCAGAGAAGTCCGCCACCTACAACCTAGACAAGACCAAAGACAATAGACAGAACCCGATAACAGGGAACAGGAGGTGGCGTCCCGCGGCCTGGCCACAGTCCGGGAGATATGACTGCGTCCAGTCTCTCCACGGACCCCCAATGACCGGTAACAGAAACAGAAAGGTACCTTTTATTCAGACGTCAAGGCCTTGGAGATTCCAGTCAGGACCAAGAACAAAGAGTGTGTCTTAAAGGTTGCGTCTTGACAATTGCATTGACCCCGTCATGGCATTCAAGGTCCCTGGAACATCTCAGGTTGGCCACTCCTTTGAATCTGTATGAGGACAGCAACCATTTTGGAGGCCGGTCTGGTCTTAGATCTCAGGGCCACTCCCTGAGATCTTGCTGGGCCTCCAAATGTTATAGCTGCCAGCCCCCGAAAGACACACGGACCACCAGAACTCAGTGAGTTATAGGAACATACTCTTTATTCAGCCAGCTGGGTCTGCCAGGGGTACGCAGAACCCAAATTAAGCAGCCCTGAAATGTAGAGGTACAGGGTTTTTAAGCCCAAAATCCCCTTCTTCATTCTGTCTAAACACAAAGGTCTATCTTTCTTCTATTCACTACCTGTCAACTCACAGGTCAGGTGCGTAAGCGGGGTTACAGAAGCAGAAAGCTTGTTTAGAATGTTATGTTCTTATGGGTGATAGCCTATGTTCCCATGGACATAGCTAAGCAGTAATTTTCCAGCCAGCACAGTAAGTTATTTGACAGTCAAATTAATCTAACCTAAACTTATTTGGCAACAGTATCTGACCTAAACTGAAGAAGGCTATTTACTGGTACTTATTTACCCCATATGAATAATTATATGGTTTACTGCAAGAAATTTTACCATATTTAATTATGCAGTGCTTTCCCTAAACTTCCTGGGGGTGTTATAGATTTTTATAGTACATGCATTTGGTTTTAAATAAGTCCTCCAGACAACACCATACCTTTTCCTGGTTGCTTTACAAGAAGGAATCTAGAGCCCTATTCCAGCCTTTCTGAGGCTACACCCCTGGTCCTAATCTACTCTTTGGCTGCCGTCCTGAACAATAAACATTTGAGGCTGTGCGAACAGTCCAAGGAGCCTTACTGTCATGATGTCAGTGGGAAAAATAAATGTACTTCACGTTCATACAGAAAGCCAATGTTATCACTTTGATGGCCAATGATCTATTGTTTAAAATGAGCATCTTAGTCTTTTATAAAGTGCCTATTTTCATTACTGGACATTGAGCAGTCGAGGATCAGAATTTAGTTACCAGCTCTTAGCCCCGCAAGGGTTTCTGCTCAGTATATATTTATCATTTGACTGACGCACATCTTGGCCAGTATATAAGAATTTCTCTCACATTAAGTGTGGGCAGCAGCAGCTATTTGTAGAGAAAAAAATAACCGGAGGCCTTATACAGGCTCAGGTTCAGTAATAAATCCATCATTACGCCATGGAACTGGCACACTCCCCACGTCTCTCTCATGGACCCCACCCTGTGGCCTGCAGGACCATATCTAGGGATCTCATTTCGAGATCTTGTAGTAGATAAGGCGCTTTATTTCTGTAACGCTGGAGGTGGTGGACCTGCCTAGGTCCTAGGGTGGGCTATTTCAGGCTCGTATAAATTAAGACGATGTAATTGCAAAGCGTAATGCCAATGTTTCCCGTCGGAATATTCTCTTAAGAAGAAAAGCAAATTCAAAATAACCCCTCTGAAAATGCATCTCTTTGGAACTGTACAGTTAATGGGTCACACGCTCTGCTGGACCCCCACCTACGGCAGGCCGCCCTCCCTCAGAGCCGGGGTACCATACAGCCCGCGCGCAAGCTCTAGACTCCTCCTTCCAGGAGGTTCATCCCCACCCTTCACAGCTACTTCCGGCCTTCACCGAACGCCTCCTACGCGCTTGCACCATTTTGATAGGCTCTTCGGGCAGAAGAAATCCGAGCACTGCCTCTCTGGAACCGCCCCACCTCCTCTTAGCCCGCCCACGCTTTACCGGCCCCTCCCGAAATCTCGCGAGGATAGGTGCGCGTCCGTATTTTGTGGGCAACTAACTCTCGCAGCTGTTTTAATTGCCGCTGCAGGAGAAACTGGAGCTGCTGTCGTGGGCGCGCCCGCCCTCCCCCACTGAGAAGAACCACCGCCTCTTCTCTGACTCTCCATATACACCTATCGCCAGGAGCGGCGGCAACAACAGTCCCTGGACCAGCGCCGCCTCATTAGGCGACCGCTTTGCCGGTCATTCCCGCAGCCCGGCAGCTGACAGCGCCCCCCTGTCCTTAACCAGCTCTTCACTCCAGATCGTCTGCTCCCTCCTTGTCCTCGCGCGGGACCCACCACCCCACGGTCTCGCAGGGGTGGAGGACGACAAGCAGGAGACGGGAGTCACCCTTCCAGGCGGCATCGGCTCCCTCACCAGCGGGTGAGTCCTATAAATGGCGTCGGAAAGCGACACCGAGGAATTCTTTGATGCCCCCGAAGATGTGAACCTAGAGGCCTCTACCCTGTAGGGTAAGTAGCTATGGCCCTGAAGCTGGGCGTCGCGGTTCCCCCAGCTTTCCCTGTGCCTTCCCCCTCTACCCCTCCCAGATCCCACTGTGTTCCGCCACCGGCTGCTCCCAGTCTCACTCGGGTACTTCAGAGTGAGTCGGGGGATGGGGGATTGCCCACTACGGGCAAACGTCTTCCTTTTCCTGGTGAACGGCCCCAGTGGCTCTCTCAGAGTCTCTTTCTCGTCCAGTTTTCTGCGAGGTGGGACAGCTGACGTTCCTGAGAAGCCAGCGATTTGTATTTGTGGGGTTCAGAGCTTACCTTTGAAACATCCATTTTGACCGTGGGGACCATAGATTAAAGGAGGAGCAGTAACAGGAGAACTTAAATTTCTATATTTTTTTCTTTCTTTTGCCGCCAATTTACCTGTTCATTTTAGAGGTAACTGTAACTCCCGATTTGCTGTCCTGTTTTCGTTGCACAGAAAGAAAAGGAGCGGGGGAAAGGATTGAGCGTTTACTCAGGGAAGTCCTCTGGCTGATGTACTCTAGACCAACAGTGTTTTTATTAAAATAGCACCTTACCGCGAGGCAAAGGAAATCGAAGACTTGATCCTTTACCATTAGGGAGAATGCAGTCTTAAAAGGGTAGCCGGACATAAATGTGCACAACCGACTACGGGAATACAAACAAGTGCTGAGTAATCTGGTGGTTGGAAAGAGAGCCACGGCTTTGTGCTCTTTATCTAATTCTCCAAGATGTTTTAGTGGTGATTAATATGGGAGATTCTGAGTAGGAAGTACAGTAGTTGGAATGTTTCGCTTGACTGGGACTCTACTCACCTACTCCTCCACTTTTCAAAGTTGGAATAATGTTCATAGCGATTTCGCCGAGCTCATCGACGGACTTGTGTGGGACTGGAGGCAGTGAAACATATTTTCATGCTGTAAGAAACTTGAGAATTGGTAAAACTATGTATGTTAATGTATATGGTAATGTAAGGCACTAATATGGTTCCAGAAGTTAACTTACCCTTTGGAAGAAATACCTCGTTTGTTCAAATAAAAATATCCGTACGTTCTAGAAGTCTTTCCAAAACATATATAATATATGCCAAAAAGGTTAAAACAACAAAATTAGAAAGAAATGTATCGCTGATGTGTGTGTTTCTACCGACCTTCATATCACTATAATGGGATTTGGGGATGACAATGGCCAGTCTGGAGATGGCACTTGAATCTTCTTTGAATCCTCTTTGAATCTTCTTTGAACAAGTTCATAGCTAGATGGTAGAGGATAGAGAATGCATTAGGTTTCCAAATACATTGGAGTCCCTTGAAATTAATTTTGTTTTCGTGGCTTTCCCCTCAAAGTAGTGAACTGTCAGTTCCGTTAAACAAGAGACCTAATCCTTTAGTCCTTGTGGGGGGTGGGGCGGGAGACGGGGGGGGGGGGGAATAGCAATCAATGTATATGATTGTAATCAATTTAGAACTATGTGAATAGTACTCTTTTCCAATGAATAAAACATTTAATTTTGAAGGGCAGTGTAAACTGTAAACTGCCTACTTCAGCACCTGACACAGAGGAAGAACTCAAATGTTCATTCCCTCCTCCTTCCTTTCTTGGAATTAGCAAATTTAACTTCACACAGTGCTTCCTTTGGAAGGAAGTATGCAGAACTTGGAGATATTTAAATTATCTAAACCTAATGAGTCGTTTTGATAGAATTGATAGAGTCACTTCTTCCCTCATGGGACAATATAGCTTCTCAAGCTCTTTGAATCCATTCATTGGGAGGTGAAAATAAAAAACGTCTTTTGGGACCCAGTGTTCTAATTTTAACTCTCACCTGCCCAAATGTTTGAGCCTGTTGAGCCCCATGAATAAAACTACTGTGTCAGTCTGTAATTGTCAAGGCTCCATCCTGTAATAGTTGGGATTTGGAGGAAAATTAGACTCATCTGGATAACTGCATCTGAAATGAACTAGCAGTACTGGGAGAAGCAAAAGGTTGGCATCATTAACATTTCCTCTATCCTTTGTGATGAGTTTTGTCATTTGCATAAGGTGCTGCGAGGAGACTTGGCTGGGTTACTAACAGCCTAGAAATGCAATGAGAAATCTTGATTTGTGGAAACAGATGATGTCACTAGATAGCTGGTCATCAGAAATATCTTCTGTCCTTTGATATGAACCAGAGTAACACACTATACAAACTCTAAGAGGTTAACAGACTGAGTTTGGGCACTTTAAAAAATATTCCTTGCTATTGTGTGTTGTAGAGTACACAGACCATTCCACCAAATTGTAGTAAACTGAGTAGGCAGTTGAGAGAGTCATCTCATGTTTTATTGTTGTTAATCAGCAGAATCCAAATACACAATCTGTAAATGTCAGATTCTTAAAATTGATTTCTTCTCTTACCTCTCCAATGATGTCTTCAGCTTTATTCTACTCTTTGAAAGCAAACTTAATATGTTAAAAATCAGCCCAGCTTTTTATAGAAAGACTTTTGATTCCAATGCAGCCTGCTTTTCACAGTGGCAGATCATCTCCACTTGGCCAACTTTGCAATATACATCACATTTATAGTGCTTTATTTTGATCGGTATTTTAGAGCAGGTTTCCTTATTATTATTTCCATTTTTACATACAAGGAACTTTAGGCTTGAAGAGGTTAATGGATTGGCCTAGGAGACAATACTTGTGACAGAGCTGGGATTTGAAACCAATTCTTCAGACACCTACTTCAGTATTTTTTTTTCTAATACGTTATAGCAGCCCCACACCGTGTGCATGCACACATGCACGTGCTCATAGAGAGTATATCCTTCAAGAGATTCTGGAGTAAAATGCTTTAGGACCAATTGAACTGATGCATTTATTTAAAACCAGCAGCCCAAACTTTCAAATTCTCTTGCTTAGAAATTCCCACCTTCCCTTTCAGGAATGTGTATTGCCCAGAGAGGGAAAGTGACTTGTTCGAGGTGCCACAGCAAATTAATAGCAGAGTTAGGACTAGAATCCAGATCAGTTTCACAGTCTCGCGTTCTTTCTGTTACCATGTTGTCTTTTGATAAAGCAGGAAAGAGAGGAGGAAGTATGGTATAGTAGAAAAAAGCCCTGGACTATGAGTCATTTCATTTCCTCATCTTTAAATTGAGATTACATTCTGAGAACTATTCCAGCTCTTAAAGTCTGTCATTGTATTGAGATTTAATAGTGTGCTTTATTGATAAGCTTTTGTTCCTGGGAAATATTTCTTTTCTTTTTTTTTTTTTTTTGAGTTTTTAGTTTAACAAACTTGATGGTATTTGGCACATGGTTCACAAACCATACATTTCAAATTAAATATTTACTGGGTAAACGATACATGAAATGAATGCTTCTGCTAATTTGTGTGGCTTATGCATACACATACTAGAAGCTGGCACTGAGAACATGTTATAAAAAATGTGATGTTTTGAGCATTCTTTATTTAAAAAGAAAATTTGTGACAACCAAAATATTTTTGAGAGTCACAAGGAAGGATAGAAGGGTAACATTTTAGGATAGGGAGGGGAATCATTTACCCTAGCCCTCCCATTTAACTGAAAGAAACCTAGGCTCAGAGAGGGGAAGTGACACATTGCTGATTAGTGGCAGACTGGGAACAAGATCCGCAGTCTCCTGATTGCTCATTTATTCCATGCTGCCTTGTCTCTGGAAGAAGGGAAAGTATTGCTGGGTATCCCTGATTTTGGCTTCTGGTACTTACTCTGTTAGTGGGGTTCTTAAGCTGGTCTACTACCATCTACTGTGATTCTGTTTTTCAGTGGCTTGCCATCAGAGGACATTGACTGTTCCAGGATCCTAACTTTTGCCCACTGACTTTCTCCAAGTCAGGATTCAAAATGGTTGCAGATCTAAAAACATGGTTGTCTATCATTCTAGATTGGAGTAATGGCGAAACCTTCATTTTTTTTTTTAAGTCATGAGAACTGAAATCAAACTGTCCCAAAGATTTAGTAAGATTTAGATTTAATAATCTAGTTATATCAGCTGCTGTCTATCATTCTAGATTGGAGTAATGGCGAAACCTTCATTTTTTTTTGAAGTCATGAGAACTGAAATCAAACTGTCCCAAAGATTTAGTTGGTCGTTGGTTAGTCTGAAAAACAAAAAGTTGCATAACTGCCTTTGTTGAAAACTTAACTTCTTACTTTACTTGTACATTAGAAACATTTCTCTCTGAATTGAAAATTGATACAAGATTCAATAAAAAATATTTGTATGATATGGGCTACTTGAGAAAATATTCCTTAAAAATGGCTGTTCATGGGTTGGCATTTAATCATAGATTATATTTAATCATTGATTATATTTGATTGTTCTTGGCTTTGCGGCTTGATAGGAATGTTTGTAAATGCTGTTTTATCACACCCGTGTAACATCATATTAAAGTTGGGGAAAACTACTTATTAATTCGTAAATTCAAGTTCAAAATTTAGTGGCTTCCAAATGTCAATTGGTGATTTACTGGTGACAGTTGCAGTAGTATGGAGGTTTAGGGGTTTAACAAAAATCTGCAAGTTCCTGTAAACTGAGAACCTTATTCTCTTTTTTGTGATAACCTATTGCATAAAAATGGGGTAGATAAAATTTCATTTTTAAAATGTTAAAAACCTAGATAGTTTTAAGACTTGGTCATTTAGTGGTAGTCCTATAGAACAGAAAATAATTTCTAATTGTTGGTATTTGAGACTTATTTTGTAACTTGTACATTATACAACAATCCACGTATTCCTTTTGGTTCAGTCTTAACTTTGACAAAATCAGGTGAATGGGCCAGGGAAGCCTTTGATGAGGCTGTTTGTTTCCACTTACTCTGCCTGCAATTCTGCTACTTACTTACTGGGGTAGTGTAGGTAGAGGAAGGGATTGATGGTGGGGGCTTTGGTGATGGAGGTGGCGGTGGGGAAGGTAGCTTTAGCAGCCCATGTGGAGATCAGGTTGTAAGGCTGCTTTCTGAGATAAGACAAATCACACCATTTAGTATTACCTCAAAATTTAAGGTAATAAAAACTGTAGGTGCTTTATGATGCCCTCATGATATTTAACTTGAATTGATAATTAACCTACATTTCTGTTTTCTACCCAGAGCTAAGCTAATTTCTACAAATTTTCACAAGGTCTGTTCCCCTCTAGCTGTTGAATATTATTCTGCTAGCTAGCTAAACCTTTAAGTGGGTGTTTTCCTTACTCTTCAGAGCAGAACCTTATTTCTTCCCTTATTTCAAACTGAGCAGTCTTTGCATTAGTCTGTCATCTCATGATTCAAAATTGAGGAAAAAGCACATAAGACATAATGTGGACCTCATACCTGATGGAAACCCCAATGTTTTTCCCCAGTCAGTATACAATTTTTCTTGGTTACTACAGCAACAAGCCTGTCAGTTATTCTGCCTCTTTTGCTTTCTAATATTAGGATTACTATAAAATCAGGTTCTGCTAAAGCTCTTCAGATCTTAGTATTTTATTACTATCTGTAGCTGTCTGGCAGTTTATAGTTTGGCTTTCAATCAGGGTCAATCGGTTTTAAGTCCACAAAAACTTTTTGTCTCCAAACATTTTAAACATACAGAATTTAACAAGAACACATTTAGGCAACAATTGCCTCATCTAATTTTCTGAGTTGCATCGGTAGTCATTGTCTTGAAGATTGAATGCATTGTATTACTGGCATTCAGTGGCCATCTCTTTGTTATATCAACTAGAATAAATTTGAAGATCAAAAGTGAGCATTTAAGAAATATATTTGCAGATGTGATTTTAGACTTTGTGTCATCACAAACTAGCTCAAGTGACGTAAAAGCACCTTGATTCATCAGCAACTACCAAATAAATCTGGCCTCAAACAAAAATGATTTCTGTAGATTGTAGAAAGAATGGCATTTTGATTAATTCATTCAAATTTGAAGAAACTGTTTAGAAATTATAGGAAAGGTTATCTTTCGTTAGCAGCCTTTGAGTAAATAGGAAAAGACTGAATAGTTGTACAGGTGTTTATTATAAATCTTTTTATTTAATTGACAATACGTCTTTTTCTATTTTTCTAATTAAAATTATTGGAGTGAAATTGGTTAATAAAATCAAATAAATTTCGAGTGTACAATTCAACAATAGTCATATATATTGCATTGTTTGCTCGCCACTCAAAGTTAAATTTTCTTCCATCACCAAATATTTGACCCCTCTTACTCCTATCTACCTCCTCCTGCTCCCTTTCCTCTGGTAACAACTAATCCACTGTCTGTGTCCATGAGTCTCATCTTTTTCTCTTAAAAACTTAAGAATTCGTATAATTAAAAAGCCTTAAATTGTAAATGTTTACTTGTCTTGCTAAAAATAAGGATATTGAGGAAATAGAATATATGAACTGTTAGTTTATATATTAGTGTTTGTGTTAGTGTTTCTTTTTGGTGCTCATGCTCATTAATATTGTATGGATAGGAATAACTTGTAAATATGCACAATTGATTTATTAGGTTAACTGAATTGGAGGTGGTTAATCTGTTAATGATTTAGCGGATATAGGTGTCTATTTTTGTACATAGAGTTTTAGTCTTAAGATATTGTGTGTTCTTTTAAAAAGAGTTTATGTTTTCTAAATCAGAAGATTGTGTAGTAAGCTGGTGAATTTGTGGAAAATGATTAAATGTTCCTGGCTTGAATTTTTATTGAAATCGTGATTTGAACGGTTTCATTTTAAGACTAGTGTATCCTATTCAAATCTGGTTAAATTCTGATAGTGCCCCAAGGAGAACTTTGTTTTAATTGCACAAAAAGACTTAAAAGTAGAAAAAGTTTTACTTTTTCCACAGGGCCCTAATCCTTAAAATTTTTAAAATAAGAGAGGGGGGAGAATGAAATTTTTTTAAAGGTCAAGGGTGAAACATAAAATTTTGGAAATTTCTGATAGAAAACTTTAAACAAAATTTTCCAGTAGGCAGCCTGTACAGAGCAAGCTATACCTGTGTAAAACCTACTTGACTAGTTGTAACAGACTCTTCTAGTACAAACTCACTGAAACATGGGCATTCTTATGAACCACAGCTCAGGTTTTCTAGAGAACCAATAAATAGAATGTAGAGCTTTATTCAAACCCACTTTCTCAGAAGCAGGTATTCTGGTTTATTAAGTAGGCTCAAGAGAAGAGGTAGACTTCTTTCTGGCATTGCTCTTGAATTGGAAAGACTAGCCATAGTCCTTTTTAAAATTTATTCCTGAAAGTCTTTATGTAAATTAGGAGACTGAGAGATTCATCTTTTTGTTTATTAGCAGTAGTATTAACGATATGTATATGTTTTTAAAAGCGCTATTTTAAAGTATGCTTATCTACCCACATGAAATTGATATGGCAGGTGGTTTGAACATTTTCCCCAGCTCCGTTTCCACACCATTCACCCCCAGCTTTCTCCTTCCTAGCTTACCCAATGTCATTAGTACAGAGATTTTCTAGCATAACTTACGGTCCCTTATGACTGAGAAGAGACAGTGATGGATAAAACATGGAGAGGTCTTTGAGAAGGAATAAAGGAAAGATTCCTTAAATTGGATATAGTGGATGCATTGGTAGGTGGAATTAGTGTCACAGGTGGGGGTAGGTTATTGGGTTAGTGGAAGATAGGTGAGCAGAATGAATAGGTAGCTTGATAAAACTAGTACCTTTGCTGAGTGAAAGTGAGTAGGTTTGTCAGTATTTTATAATTGGTATTTTATTGTTATTGGAATGGCTTTAAAAATTAAAAAAAGACTGAGATAAATCTTTTTCTCTTTAAATGAACTTTACTATCTGTATTTTGTCCCAGGTCACACAGCTCTCGGCTATTGACTTTTAACTTTGCCTTATTTCCCAGTATAGAGAGATGTCCAAAGTAGATGTATAAAAGTGAGGAAAAGTTTAAGTGGTGATAGGGATGGTGTGTAGGTAGGCATGCTCTATGGTGTTCCACTTCTCTTCACAGTGTTTTCTATCTACTTTGGAACTTCCTGTTTCACTCAACTACCCCCCCCCACACACTCACACAGCAGTTCCTCTGAGTGAAGAGGGAGGATATGGGAGGGGACTGATACAACAGTGGTTTGGATTTATATTTATGGGACCTTTGTAACTTGGGAACATCCTGTACTCAGTAAATATTAAACGTTAACAGTGAAGCCTTGGGAGGTATTGCCAGTTATCCTGCAATCATATCAATTCTTTGTCCCCAACTTTTTTCTCAGGGATAAATGTGTTCACAATAAAAATGTATTATAATCCTACATGTTACAAACAACAAATGATATTGCCATACTGTTGACTAATACTGGGCATTAGTTTTCAAAGTACTTTTATTCACATTATCTCTTCTGATTATCCTGCAGTGAGAGAGAGGACAGTTTTTTTCTGAGATAGGTAAGACAATTATTCTGTTTGCAAGTAGGAAAACAGCTCAGGGTGGAGCCAGCAAAAGTGAAACCTCAATAATTTGTGGTAATAAGATGATGGCTTAGAATGGAGATGTAAAACATGAGGTTTTTGCTTACTTTCTTTTTCTAAACTATAAATATTTGCGATATTATATTTTAAATTATTAGAATGATGGGGCTAATTCTTTTGCCATTTAGGAATGTATAATTTACTGTTTAAAATAATAAAAGCAGTTTTTTATGCTCTTCTTTTTAAGCTTTGATGGAATTGATTATGGTCTGGTAGCTAAGTCAAAATGACCTTGCTACTGAAAGAGCTGAAATCCCAGGCACTGCTAACTGCATTTCAAAGGGCATATTCTTTGTTCCTAAGAGAAAACCCCTCAAAATGTGAACCACTGCCGATTTCAGCTTCTGTGCCTCATGAAGAAGTCTTGATCCCAGATTTTTTTTTCCTGTAATTGTTTTTGTAGATTGTTGTCAGTTGTTTAGTTAGGCCACAGTGTTTGGTTTTTTTGGTGTTTTGTTTTGTTTTGTTTTGTTTTGGTATAACTCTGATTCACATGTTGGCTATAAGCCACTAATTGGAAACACAATGTTTTTTTCTTCCCCTCAAAGGCGTTTGCTAGCAGTCACAATCAATACATGTAGTAGTTATTAATATTTTCTATCTAATTAAACCTCTCTTCGCCATCAAATTAATGGGAAAAGTGTATTCCTACTAGCTAGGTAATTAGAAAAATCACATCAGTAATTACTATTTAAGATGTAAATAAGATTGAATAATCTTTTTTATAATAAATAATGAATTTGGCCTACAGAATGTTTTATGTAGGTAAGCATTCCTAGGTAATTTGAGTTTTTTTCTAGAATGTATATCAAGTCTTTAATACATAATTCATTAAAGAACACAGTAGAAATTCAAATACATAAAACATATAGATAGAATTCATCAAATAAAATGTTTAATATTAACTCTTACTGTGATGTGTTCAGTTTCTATTATTCATGGTATTGAGGGAGAACATGAATAGTTAAAAGCTACCAGTTATACTAAAATGTCAGTTCAGTCATTAGTTTTCAACTACCTTTCCCATGAAACTTTTTATCAGATAACAGTAAAAGAAAAATTTTAACTTGAAAAAACAAAATAAGTGGTTTGGTTTGATTTTTGTTCCTCTGCCCATCTTTAGTGATGACCAGTGAGCTCCAAAGGAGAAAAACAAAGAATCTCAAAATCTGAGTAATCAGTTCACTGATAACTTGATTTATTTAATTTTTTAAAGGAGATTTGTACAGATTGTTTAGGTGACCGTAGAAGTTATAGGTTTTTACTTTTTAAGATTAGTACACCACTGGATGTTTTAGGTAACTTACAAAGTCATATTAGCACATTAATTTGATAAAGCTTCTGTAATATGGCCTATAGCCCAACATCTTTTTCGTTTACTTTTTAAAAAGTAAGTTACAAAGTGATTTAGCTTAATTTCATTAGTATTAACTTCTCCAGGCTGTCATAAATTTAGTTATCTGTTTCTCTTGCGATTTTACTAGAAATTACTTAAATCATTAATAGATGTGACTCTTCTCTACCCCACTTTGACAAATTGGGACATTGTGATATAGGTTCCCTACCTTGGAGTTACTGTTTTAATGTGGATATTTATCAAATGGTTGTAAATATACAGAGTAGAATGTGTTTTTAATTTAGAATTCTTGCGTAGGCCAAGGGAGCTGTTATGTTTTTTCTTATTTTGTTAATAAATAGATTATCAAGCTGTTCTTTCAGGAATATGGCATAAAACTACATAAATTATGTAAATCAGTTTTGAAAAATCAGGTTGTCATTTTAGACAAGATATAGTTGCTTAAAGGTCCACTTTAAGCTTGTAATTAATTACTTTATATGTGACTAGATTTATGTCATTCTAAAGTTTTCCTTTGATTTTATCAAAGGTCATTTGAAAATATTGCCACAAAACCTGCTTTCAAAAACTTAAAGCCATTGTGCCAGATTTTCTCACTATCTATTTCTGTTAATATCATTTATAAAATAGTTATTAGATATTTTAGGTATATTCTGCTTCTTGGCTTTTGTAGTATTTAAAACAACAAAATCATCTTTCAAAGGAAAATAAAAGTAGTAATTTACATCTTGAGGATTCAGTTAATTCCATGTTAAGATAATTGTCATAACTATATTCTTGGCTTTTTGTTATTAATCTTATTAATAAACCAGTATTGCCATGTATCTAGGAAATTCAAGTGATTGCTATTTTTTGACTGCCTAGTTAAAACATGACTTTTAGGTTGTACTGGGAAAATAAGATTCGTTTGTGATCACTTAGCACTTATTTTTTTCCTGCTCTTCCTAGACTTTTCAGGTTTAGTTGGCATTGTCACTTTTGGTAGTAGTCACCCTAAACTAGGGCTATGAGAATGTGTGTGGTACTGTTTCAAAGATTTGAGTTTGAAAGGCCAGCAGACGATTTTTGCTTAGATCCCATTTTTTTAATTTGAGTACTGTTATTAGGCTGAAAGTGCTGCTGGACTCCCTACCTTCTATGGGGGCTTTTATGCTCAGCATATAGTCTAGTAAAATATGCCATGAGAATGTACTAATTAGTAAAATCAGTATAATTCATTTTAAGTCCAATGAATAATACTATATATACCAGTTTTTTAAAACTATGCACTTAGAGCAAGATTTACAAAATAAAACAGTATCTTGTTTTTCAAATTTGAACTGTTTTTAATTTTTGTTCTACCTGGGGTTTTGTTTTCTTTGTTGTTTTCCTGCCTAGCCTAAGTGTGCTTGTGTGTGTGTGTGCGCGCGCGCGCGCGCGGTGGGGGGGGGGGGCGGGGGGAGGCGCGGAGCGGTGGGAGCGGTGGAGGGGGGGCGTTAATCCTCATATCAGTGTTTTCTGTTTGTGTTGGTCTCAGTTTGCCATCAGATCTTCCTATTTCCGCTTGCTGGGCTGTAGAAAGCAAAACCCCTTAATTGCCTGTTTACTTTCATGACTGGCTAAGGCTTTATCTATGCTCATATCCTGTTCACCTCAAGGACCTTAGAATCTCAGCACCTTCTTTGCTTTATTCTAGCTGACTCACTCTATACTCCCTCCTTCCAAGCCATTGCTACTTTTTACCTCTTTAGGAGTCTGTTAGGAATTTTGCAACCTGACAAGAGGCTTCTTCAGAGCCAACTACCTTTTTTCCTCAGAGCCTAAAAAATAGTGAGTCTTCTTAATGACAGAAAAAGAAAAAAGACCTTGTTAGTCCATTTGTCTGTGTGTTGCCCAATTGTTTGGGTATATTCTTTCAGCCAATATAATGAGAAGTCTGGAGATGGGAATGTTAAGTGTGAAATCACTCATATTTTATTTGTGTACTTTAGGAGGTGGGTCTTTGAGTTCCTAGTTATTTAGTTGACTGTGAAGCGCAGGTATCATATGTTAAGTTTAGTCTTCACACTCCTTCCTCCCTATTTTCAGAAGGCTTACAGAGTATATTTGTTTGTTTGTTTTTCAGATAACCCTCAGGTAAGAGATAAAGAAACACTAAGCCCAAAAGACAGAAGGATCTGTCTGTATGTAGCTAAAGGGTGAGAAACTAGAGATATGATCTGGCTCTTTGAAACCACAGAAATTCAGTTTTCTTTTAAAAATAGGCTTAAGCACTTGCACCATGATTTTAAAGTCCTGATTACCCTAAAGCTTTAGTCCCTGAGTACTAAAGATTTGAGTTGAAAATTGGGGAAGGTGATCTAAGGATTGTCTGGAGAGAAACTGCTTGCTGAAACTCTGAAAAACCAAGTTCGACTCTTACTGCCAAGTCAATACCTGATTTCAAATCTTGGGTTTCGCAATAGGCCAGGCCAGGCCAGGCCAGGCCAGGCAGCTAGCTTCTATTGGGGTCATCTAATCTATGTGCGTTCTTAATACACATTTGTATTGATTGACATTCAAATCTAGGAGCTATTAGTGCTATAGTTTGTGAGAGGATATTGAGATTATGTATTGAGAGAATTGAGAAGCAAATTCTACTTTATATTACAGAAGGCTTATCAGTTTTTTTGATTGATAATGAAATAATGTATTTGAAATATTTTTAATATCCTTTTTATAAAGTGTCCTAAAATAACTTTGTTTATATAGTAACTGAATCCCTTTTTAATGGCAACATAATTTTAATTAATATTTAACTATAAAGTTGGCTGTTGACATTTATTTGACCTGTGTAGGATTAACCTCATTTAAAACATGTTAACTGAGGACAGTTTTTAAATGATATGAATAACTTTATAAATAATGGTTATAAGTCACTTTACCTATGTATCTAGAGATTTTGTCATGTTGTTACAGTAGCCATCCTGTTTTTGTTTTTGTTTGTGGGGGACAAGCTAAGCCAAAATAATGAAGCTGTTACCACACCTTTGTATTCTTCATTGAGTGTTTTTGAAAAGTATACATAATAATATATATGCAGTATTTGCATTTGGGCATGTGCACTTAATGCATTGGGAGAAAAACTTTAAACTCACACATGTACAATTTTTTTTTTATGTAGTCAGTGATTGCTGTTGAATAGTTAGACGAATAATTATATAATGTCATTGGCCATGCAATTCCTCCAGTTTGTCCCTTTATCACACACTAACATCATAGGATGATAGTCCACCTAATTAACTTGGGTGGGGTAGAGTTGCCAGATAAAATACAGGACTCACAATTCAATTAGTTTCAGATAAACATACTGAAAATGTATTTGTTTATCTGAAATTGGAATTGAACTGGGCAGTCTATATTTCTAGTTGCTAAATCTGGTTACCCTAGATTGGGGAGAAGCATAAGACAAGTGGGTATGAGCACAGTTATGAGACTTCACTACAACCGGAGTGTACTCTGACAAGGGTAGCCTTTGACAGAAGTACCAAGATTTTTGACTGCAGTGTTGATTTTAGTGGCCAATATTTTTTTTTTCCTTTGGAAATACATCAGCGAAAACAAAGCTCAGAAATAGCAAAACTTAACAGTGTGTTATTTAGGGATATTTTACATTTTAAAAATGAAAAGAGGAATAAATCAAATCTGGGCTAGTGGTTCCCTCTAAGAGAAAGGCAGCATATGGAATTAGAGCACACAGTAGCTGCACTGCTCTTGATGCTGTTCTCATTCTCCGGTAACGTGATGAGTCACAGTTCATTTTATTTATTACACTTATAATTACATATATATGCCACATGTATTCTTTTGTACATATAAAATACAGAACAGTTTAAAAGTTAAATTAAAACATAAGCTTTAACAAGAAAATTAGTTTGTGCAAAGTTTCACTGCCTGTATTTTCCAAAATAAATCTAAAAATCAAAGTCAAGGCATTCATTTCTTCCTCCTCCGGGTTAGCCATCCTTAGTTCTTTATATTGTCTACTCAGTTTCTAGAACATTCACCAAATTGCTTTCTCTCTTTCGGATATGTTCTATGTTATCAGTGTTCCTTTTAAAATGTATCCCAATGGTATACAGTATTCTTAAGTGTGTTTTTATTAGTGAGAAGTCCAGAAGAATTTACCACTCCCTTTGCCCTGGACATAAAAGTTCTGTTAATTCAGCCTAAGATCACAGTAGCTCTTGGCAGCCATATCACAGGCTTTTACTCTGAGCAGTCAACAACAATACATAAATGTTTTCACATGCTTTACTGTTAAGTCATATCTCCCCAATCATGCATTTTACACTTATCCTACTACATTGCATTCTGTTAAGGTTTGGCCCATTGTTTTAACCTCTTGAATATTTTTGGATCCTTTCAGCCAGTATCCTCCCTATTCCTATCCCAACTTTTGTGTCATCTGCAAATTTGATAGCTATTCCATCAGTGTCCTCTTTCAGGACATCAGTAAAACATGAAGTAGGATAGAGCACAAGAAAATTTTTTTGATATTTTCTTATGGTTTTTCATTGATTTCACCCTTGGTAATGTCATACCAGTTACAAACCCACCTAAGTGCATTCTAGTCTACATCTCTTTATCATCTAAAAAGCTATCGGGTTATAAAATTTAGGTGCTTTAATCTGTTATTTTTGTTTTGTTTTGTTTTGTTTTTGCATGTGTACAGTATTCCCTTATATATTCTAGGCCAGTAACCTCATAGAAAAATTAAGTTAATGTTGCAGGATTGGCTTTCTGTGAATGCTTACCGACTCTTAGTGATTATCTTTTTCCCTGTGACTAAGGTCCTTAAACCATTTAACAATATGCTTAAGAATTTTGCTTGGGATTGACGACATCAAGTGAATCTGTTTGTAGTTTGTAGCATCTTACCTGCTTTCCAGTGTTGACTATTAGAGTGTTTTACTTCTCTTCCATCCTCCCTGATTCTTCAAAGGTTTTAGATAATGTGTAAATTCGCAGAGTATGCTGGGATATAATTTGTCTGGGATAGGAAAACTGAACTCATTTAGATTAGCTAGGTACTTTTATCTCCTTGAAGGCTTTGAGATTCAATTTCCTCATTCTTACACTTTTTTCCCCCTGCCTTGTTTGACTATCAGTAATCTTAATTGGAATAAAAAGAATTGAAGCAGTCTTTTACATTATACTGTTCATCCACATATAAGCAGATCTGTGCTTTTTTTTTTTTTTTGCTCTTGTTCTGAATATAAATTAAAATAAAGAAAATCTTTGTCTCTAGTATTTTTAAAATCCTACCACATTTTGAGACCAGTCTTTTTAATAACTGTTTTGATAGGTTTTTTTTTCAGTTTTCCTTGGATATGTGCCCATTCCATCCCTATAATCTCTTCTGTTTTCTTTTAAAATATTTTTAAAACATATCACCATGGAGATGCAATAAACACACTTTAGACCATGAGATATTATACAGGATGAACAACCTAGTTTCTTTGTTTAAGACTATTTTTTAGAGCAATTTTAGGTTGGCAGCAAAATGGAGAGGAAGGTACACAGATTTCCCATATACCTCCTCTCGCCATATGTATAGCCTCCCACATTATTGGCATCCTCAACCAGAGTGGTACATTTGTTACATTTCATGAACCTACATTGACACATCATGATCACTCAAAATTTATAGTTTACCTTAGGTTTCATTTTGATGTTGTACATTTCTATAGATTTAGACAAATGTATAATGACATGTATCTGTCATTATAATATACAGAATAGTTTCACTGCTCTAAAAATCTTCAGGATGATGAACAATAGTTCCTCAACACATGAACTGCAAAAAATAAAAGATAAAGAGGAACCTACTGATGGAAAGAGACATATCAACTGATATGGACCTTATTTGGATATTGATTGAAATGAACCAGCTGTAGAAAAAATAAAGAAAGAAAATGAGACAATCTGGGAAATGTTGACTGTATAATAAGGACTTGTTAAATTTGATAACAGTACTGTGGTTCTATCTTAAAGAGAAATCTTTTTTAGATACATACTGAAATTTTATGGGTAGAAATGAATTACTTTCGGAGATTTGGTTCAGAATTATCTGGCAAGGGAGTGAAGGGAGGGGTATTGTTATTGACCATTACTGAACATGGTCAATATGCTGTGCACGTGGGTTAATAATATTTTTAATTTTGTGTATGTTTGAAATAGTCATAATTAAAAGTTGGAAAAACTACCCCAAAATATTTTTTATGGTCATATACATCATTATTGGCAGATTCAGAACTAAAATTCACATCTCCTGATTCCAGATCATGTTATTTTATGACATAGCTAAACTAACAACCCTTCTATATCCAGATGGATGTCAAGTTGTCCTTTCAGTCTCTGGGACTCCTAAGCCTTCCCTGGGAAATTTGTGGTGATACTTCTAGATGATCAAGGCTTTAATAAATGGCCAGTTTCATTGACTGGCCATTTATTAAACCATGTGAAACCATGAAGGAGTATTACAAATTATTAGGGTAACTTGACAAGCTGCATGGGTTGTTAGAATCAGCAAAGAGACTTGAGTCCTAGTCCTAAAGAGGCCTTTGATCTTAATATAAGCTTTAGGAGGTCAGAGATTATGTCAGCTGTGTTTACTACTTTATACTCAGTGACTGCCTAGCAGTGTGCTGGTACATGGTAAACAGGAGCTCAATGTTGATGAATTAATTCATAGATTAATGGATTAAAAAATTAGTGGATTAATTTAACTTTTCTTGGCCTCACTTTCTTCACATGTGAAATGAGATAGTTGGCCTAAATGATTCTTAAGCTTCCTTCAAACACTAAAAAAAAATTATTCTTCCCATATGACTGTTTTTTTAAAAATCCTTTTAGGATTTTGAAAAAAATATTGAATAACTTAACACTAGGTAATTTCAATATGTATAGTAGGCTCACTTCTAACGCTTATAAAACCCACAGTTATTATGTTGCATCCAAATCTCTTAAAAATAGCTTACTTCTCTGCATTTTCTATTAGATTGATTTTGTTTCTGTAAAGTAATGAATACTGTTCTCAACATTCCTAAATTAGAGAATCAGGGTTAGAAAGTTCCAAAGCTGAGCTAAGAGTGTTAATAAAATGTTGTGTTGCTTGCATATTTGTTTTCACTGAAATTGTATTGATTGTAGTTCTATGTCAGATTTTATGAAGGATTTGACATTTTGCTTCCTATGGAAACTTGGTGGCTAACTTTTGGGTAAGTTGCAGTTATTGTCATCAGATCCAAATCCCACGGATGAAGCGCCTACCTTTGGGAGTAATGATCTTATTATTCTGATGAAATTTTGCCTCATGTATCCAAAGGTTAGCATTGGATCAGGTCAGAGTTCATGCAGATATTAAAATGCCTTGGTATTGAACATAAATACCATAGTGGCGAAAGGAAAAACTCCTAAAATTTATTTCCTCTTCAATAATGTTCTTCTTTTAATTTTTCAATTACAGTTGGCATACAATATTATATTAGTTTCAAATGTACAACGAAGTGATTAGACATTTATATATAACTTAGGAAGTGATCACTCCAATAAATCTAGTACCCATCTGACACATAGTTATTACAGTATTATTGACTATATTCACTATGCTATAGTTTACATCCCCATGACTATTTTGTGACTACCAATGTGCACTTCTTAATCTCTTCTCTTTTTTTCACCTACCCGGGAAAACTCCTGTAAATTTAAAATGCTAAATAGTTAGGGACTAGAGAAATCATCTGTTACACATTATTTTATATTCAAACATGATATTTGTTAGTATAAACTCAACGTAGTGAATGAATGAAAATAACCTTTTTATAGAAAATATGGTATAATGAATTAAAATATTCTATCTATTTTGAAAGTTGCTGAAGTACTCATCAGACTATTACTTTTATATTCAAAACCTGTGTGGAAGCCACACAAAATAATTTTAGTATTTTACCTTTAAGCCATCTGGTTTTTTAAAGCAGTACTTGTTTAAAGCAGACTTTATTTTGAAGCTGTTTCAGAAATTGCTTCTTTTTCATGTTTAAGTTTAATAGTACCATTGAAAGACAATGTCTTCAATTTCTGCGACTATGCTGGAAAATCAGGTTTACTGTGTTTTTAGTTAATATTAATATGTTGGAAGATGTTTTACATTATTAGATAATCAAGGAAGTTTAGCACTTTAAAGTTAAAAATATGTTGACATTTATTGTTTAATTTAAGCATTTTGGTTATCAGATATTTAAATGTGCCAAAAACATTTGTTTTAAAAAATGCCCTGTGATAAAATCTTTTGAAACGAAAATTGGACTTCCGAAGTTCTCATTCTGGTTTGTTAGGTTTTATTTAAAGTGCTTAATACCATCAGTACTTAAATATGTCTGTTACTTCAGAGTTTTCTTAAAGATTTCTCACTTATATGGGGTATAAGAGTCATTTTATATAGGCATTTGGCCTTTTTCATGGAAAAATTACTCACCTTAACCTGTAAAAAAGAGGAATATAATTGTTCAATTTAGTATCTACATAAAATTTTGAAGGAATATTTTTCTAGTTAACTAGGTGTAACTGGACATTTCTGTGTGTGTAGGATTATGTTCATGTTTTCTATAATATATCTTGAATTTAAAGGTAAGCAGACAGTATAAAATTTAGATCATTAATCATGGTATAAATTATATCTTCACTTCCAAACTAATGAAGAATCTTACAGCTTCCTAAAATTGCAAGAACTCCAAAAACCCTTGCTTATAGGTCTTGCAGCTAGTTAGATGGGAAAGCCAAGAGCAGAACTTAATTTTCTTGACTTCTAGTTCCTTATTTCTCCTGTTCCCAAACTCAAATATGAATATAGTGATACACCACTTAATGACAGGAATATGTTCTGAGAAATGTGTTGTTAGGTGATTTCACCATTGTGTAAAATCATAGAGTGTACTTACACAAATGTAGATGGTATAGCCTACTACACATCTAGGCTGTATGGTATAACCTGTTGGTTCTAGGCTATAAGCCTATACAGCATGTCACTGTACAAAACAACATGAGATCATATCAAACACAAGAGAAAATGATGCAATCAAGATGCATTAAACAGATGTAATAGGCTGCTGCCAGTGTAGCACAGCATACTGTTTTACAGCAAACTTTTTTTATAAGTAGGAAGAGTATACGCTAAAATAACAATAAAAAGTGTAGTAAATAACATAAACCAGTAACAGTCATTTATTATCATTTTCAAGTATTGTGTACTATACATAATTGTACATACTATAGTTTTATAGGACTGGGAGTGTAATAGGTTTGTTTACACCAGCATCACCGCAAACACGTGAGTAATGTGCCGTGCTGGCTAGGACTTTACAATAGGAAATTTTCAGCTCCAGTTAAAATCTTACATGACCACCGTCCTGTATGCAGCTCCTCATTGACAGAAACATCGTTATGCAGTACATGACTGTAGTTGTTTTCTTTAGGCAAATAATCACTCTAACTAGTGTAATGTTATTATCTCTACTTTGAAGTTAGAGGCTAAGTGGCAGAGAAGAGTTGGGTGGTTATCTGAGGATACTGAAGATTAGTGACACCTCCCTTATCTGGCGGCTACTTCTTTGGTAATGATGATTCTCTTATACAGCTGGAAATAATAAATAATCACTTAAAACATCCTCTGAAAAGTAAAAAAAAAGTGCCACAAAGTGCACAATAGAGTCATGTACAAAAAGTCTCAAGGGGAAACTCTCACTCGGTATCTCTGGATTCTTCCTTTACCATGCAGTTCCATTTTTAAAAACCTGGTTTCCCAGCTCAATGCAGATCTGAAGCAAAGATTAGAAGAGGAGTGGGAGGAGGAAAGCTTTCAAAGGCAGGCATATAGCCAGTTATAAGAACTGGCTACTTAAATAGAAGGAGATACAAAGCTGCAAAACACAGACATTCCGGACATAGTAGTCTAGGGTCCTGTAGTGTGAAGGCAAATAAATCCCCTGCACCTTAGGGTCCCTGGCGAGCATTCAAGTATTAAAATATAGTGTGGTATTTGAGCATGATAATTACTCTGAGTCAGTAAAAAGGGAAAATTATATATCCTTTGTTTAACAAGGTATTTTCAAGGAAACGATTACTGAAACAGCAAAGCTTAGCCTATAATGTACTTATTTACAAGGCTTTTAAAATTTGAAATTCAAAAATAATTAAAATATTTTCAGAAGTTTTGCACTCAGAGAAGCTTCATCTCTCTGGAAATTTTATCTATGGAACATTTTATTATTTATTACCTAGCAGTGACAAAAATTAGGTACTAATTGTAGTTGTTAAAGGCAGATCAGGATTAAGAGCCCTTGACTTAATCAGTTTAATCTACCCAAGAAGCAGCACTAATTTCCTTTACTTTGGTGCTCATTCATAACATGACTTAGAATTTTTTCATAACCACCATTTTCTAAGACCTTACCCAGAAAGGAGGCAGTATTGCAAAGTAATTGAGTGAGTGGGCCCTGAGTCACGCTGCCTGGGGTACAATTTACATTACCTAATCTGATCCATGCCTCAGTTTTTTTGTGTAAAATAGGGAAGGTAATATAAACTATTTCATAGGAACGTCGTGAGGACTAAAGCTAAAGCAAGTCCAGTCTTAGCACAATTTTTGGCATCTGCTTAATAAATGATGACCATTACAAGACTCCTATTGGGAGTGCCTCCTGTGGGAATACTAAATAATGACTTGCAGTTTCCTACTGTGAAGTGAATTGTTCTTTTTCTCATCTTGGCACATGATAGAAATCATTTTAACCAACTTTGCTAATTATAGACATGCTTCTACTTTTTACTAGATGCTGATGTTCTATAAATGGATAAAAATGTATCACAAAAGAATCCTGGTCTTACAGACTACCCTGTTAAAGAGTTTTAGGCTTTTTAGACTGGAAGAAATGATAGTAATCTGAAATGTTTTACTACCTACCAAGACCTTAACAACTCTTAACATTTAAAATGTTTCAAACATGAGTGTCTTGTTTGTTTGTTTGTTTAATGACGTCACCAAATACAAGTACGAGCCCATGTTAACCACCAGCTGGATATAATCTGGCAATTT
Organism: Eonycteris spelaea; assembly: GCA_003508835.1. Classification (NCBI taxonomy): domain Eukaryota; kingdom Metazoa; phylum Chordata; class Mammalia; order Chiroptera; family Pteropodidae; genus Eonycteris; species Eonycteris spelaea. The sequence continues at coordinate 30,210 of PUFA01001514.1, forward strand.
TTCATGTCCCTGTCAAGCGGGCTAGAGCTTGAAAGGCTTTAGGGTACCTTTTTTGTTTTCCAGAAATTGGTTTCAGGCTCTCCACTACTGACAGATTGCCAAAGTGCCTTGGAGAAATTTAGTGAAGTTCATCATTTCTGAGTTTCAATGGAGCAATTCAAAACTGCTGAAGAAACTACCACCTATTTTGTGTGCTCCATGTGCTCGCACTTAATCCTTGTAGCAATCCTATGAAGTAGGTGGTTTGAGTCCCTTTTACCAAGGAGATTGAGGCCTGGAGAAATTAATTTGATCATGATCACACACAGGGTAAATAAATGGTGTAAACAATATTCAAGCAAGTTTCATCTGCTTGAAAATCCATGCTCTTCTTGCTATGACCCTTTGTCTCTCAAAAGGAAGTAATAAATTACTCTCTGTTACATGTAAAACCCCACCAGAACCAATCTGAAATATTTCTGTGTGTCAATAATTGGTCTATCACCTAGATCCTATGACGCAACAGCCAGAACAATGCTCTTTACCAGCGGTCCCCAACCTTTTTGGCACCAGGGACCAGTGCTCCTATGATAATCTATTGCCTGATGACCTGAGGTGGAGCTGAGGTGGTAATGCTAGCGCTGGGGAGTGGCTGCAAATACAGATGAAGCTTTGTTCTCAAGCATTGCTCCCAAGCCCCTGCCACTCACCTCCTGCTGTGAGGCCGTGTTCCTAACAGGCCACGGACTGGTACTGGTACTGGTACTCGTCTGCGGTCTGCTCTTTATGAAACCAGTTACATACAAAAGAGAAATGTGGTTCCCTGTTCTGTTTTATGTTTTGTTTTGTTTTCTTTTGTTTTGTTTTTCTTGATTGTTTGGACAGACATCTAAAAACCCTGGTCAGATTTCTCAAAATGAGGGTCATGGAGAAGGCAGAATTTTTTTTCTTCCCTTCTCTACCTCATATGGGGCTTAAGTTCTTTAAAATCGTATTTCCTCTTATCGCTATGCCTCTGTGTCAGGTGATTTTTTTTTCCTGATTTGATATTTAGAATGTGTGCCAATACGTGGAAATTTGAGCCCCTTCAAGGTTTTTTTGTTTTTGTTTTTAATTTTTTTATTGCACTTGTATTATTTTAGAAATCCTTTTTGTGAAGTATTCTTGGTCCTTGTCACCTCAGGATAAACAGGATTTTGTTACATAGCAATATAGGTTTGCCAGAGAAGCTGAATTATTGGGGACATAAAATTTTTCGTTTCTGGAATTTGTCCTTTGTTAACATGAAATTATATTGTCCGGGCACTGCAATTAAATGGCAGGCATTCTTTTATACAGCTACCTTTTTTGTTTTTTAAACAAGACTTAAAACGCCCCCCCTAAACTAGAATTGTGTCTTATTCATCTTCATATCTCTATAGTCGCTGGTACATAGTAGATATTCTGTAAATATTTGTTGAAGAAAGGGGTTGATTTTTCTGTCTGGCAAAAGCAAAATTTTTATCACATTGAAGTTTTGATGAGTGGTCAAGGATTCTTGTACCAAATATGGATGACTCAGTGTGGCATGCGAAGAGCATGGTAGTAGAACTTGATGTTTTCTTGATTCTGCACCTAAATTTGTGACTTTGGGGAAAATCACTTAATTTCTCAGCACCTCATTTTCTTTATCTGTAAAAAGAGGCTCTGTGGTTAGATGATCTTGAAAGTGCCATTCAATACAAAGTTGTGTCAACACAAACTAGGCATCTTTCTTCACAAGCAATGATGTAAATGCCTAATGCATATGAAACTTTTCATCTACACTACAAATCAAAGAAGTACAAATTAAGACAACAATGAGATATACTTTTGCCTGTCAAATTATTAAACAGTTTTAAAAACATTCATTTTTGGCAGAAGTATTAAGAAACATTTACTCAGAGCAGTGGGAGTATGAACTGGTACAACTGTTCTGAGGGCATTTTGAGTTTTTCAAAATGCCGAAAAGTGTGTATATTTTTGACCTGCACTTCCACTTCTAGAAGAATTTACTTTAAAGAAATTTATTATGGAAGAGCAAAAAATTTTTACAAAGATGCTTATTATAGTATTACATGTCATATATATATATATATATACTTCTATATGCACAGAGACTTTTTCAATCACAAAATATACACGTGTTTTTGGAAATGTATGCTTCTCTTTAATAAGTGTATAGAATTATTTCCTTTCTCACCTCCACTATTCAACACCACCTTGCTTTTATTTCTGAACAGGTCTCCAGAAAAGGTTGGAATTTCAACATTAGAGGTAAGTTATGCTTTCTGAAAGTTATGTTTCTACAAATCATGTACGCTTTTCATTCATTTTTCTCTTATGTAATTATTTTCCTTGTTTTTGCTTTCTATTATTTTTTGCTAAACTGAGAGCCATTTTAAGTACTGGAACATCACCAAATAGATATTCTTTGATATTTGATATTTTACATCAAACTGGGCAAAAGATACATACTGTCTGTATGTGTATGTTTGTATATGTTTCTGTGCTGTGTGAGCATAGAAAAAACATGCTCTGTTTTTTTTCTACTTCCAGTGTTCCTACCTTCTTTTTATACACATTGAATATTGATCTCTTTGATAAATTATGGTATGTTCATGTGGAATATTCTACAGCGATGGTTATGAATGAATTAGTTATACAGAATAATATGGATGAATTTCAGAACCGTAGTATTGAGTGGGAGAGGGGACAGCTCACAGAAAAATACATGCAGTAAGATTACATTTATATTTAGTTCAAAAACATGTAAAATTGCAGAATATATTGTTTAGAGTTACAAGTATGGTAAAACTATAAATAATAGAGGAATGATAAACACAGAGTTTAGGATACCAGTCATCTCTAAGGAGGTAAGAATGCAATTGAAATAAAAAAGGATATACAAGAGAGTTGAAAACTATAATGGTAACAATGTTCTTTTTCTTAAATGCTTAAGAAAGGTTAAATCATAATTATTTATATTTTAGAAAAAAAACTTTTGTATTTAACCTATTTAATAAAAACAATTTTAGAAGTAGATATAGACATGGTTAAAATTCGCTCATTGCAAAAGTAGATGGTTGAAAATGTAACTTCCCTCCCATCATCCCTCATCCTCCTCCACCTCCCAATTCCAATACCCAGAGACAACTGCTGTTTATGCTTAGCTCTAAGATATTTTTAGGTTATAACAAATAGGTTTTGGGAATCTACTTTATCTCAGTAATTATAGATTATCCTTAACTTGAATAAAGTTAGATAGAAATAAACATATTTAGTAAATAAATATGAAGTTGGATATTGTTCTTTTTTACTTTGTATTTTGAAAAAAATTATAGAGTCACAGGAAGCTATAAAGATAGTACAGAGGAGTCCTTTATCTTTCACCCATTTCCCCAATGATTATATCTAACTTATAGTACGGCATCAAAGCCAGGAATTTGACATTAGTACAGTATGAGTGTATACGTCTATGTCAGTTTATTATATGTGTATATTTGTGTAACTACCACCATAATCAAGATGCAGATCTGTTTCATCGCCACAAAGATCTCCTTTGTGCTACCCCTTCATAAAGTCATACCTGCCACCTCCCCCTCCCCACCATCCTTAACCCTAGGCAGCCACTAATTTGTTTTCTCCCTCTATAATTTTGTCATTTGAGAGTGTCCTATAAATGGAGTCATATAGTATGTGATCTTTTGAGATTGGCTCAGAAGATTGAGAGCCATATGAGTTATTCTATGTATCAATGGTTTGTTCCTTTTTAATGTAAAGTAGTTTTCTGTGGTATGGATGTACTCAGACTGTTGAATGCATGTTATGTATAACAGCATATGTATTGATATCTTAAGCAATCCAAAGAAAAGTTTGATGTAGTCCTGACTTTTGATGATTTTCTTATCTCATAGTAGAGACATGAAGGGATGATATATGAGGTATTGATGTTTGCAAAATAAACTAGACCATAAGTGCCACAAGGAATTTGGGGGAGGAAGGAAGGAAGAGACAGAGTGACCATAAGAGTGCTGTTACGTGGAATAGCACAGAAAAGTTTCAAGGAGGAGAAAGAATTGTGCTGGGCTTTGAAAATTGGGAGAGATTTGCATGGTTAGAGAAGAACTGGGAAAGAATTGTATGTTAGGCAGTAGTAAGAACTACTTAATATGCAAAGACATATAATTTGCTGGGAGCATTAAAAGACTGGTGTGACTGATGTAAACATTTCAGTCATGGAATATTGGAAGAATAAATTGGGGCCAGATTTTGAAGAGCCTCAAATATCAGGTTAAAAACTCTGGGCTTTAAATTTTTGAAGAAAGACATTTAAAAAGTCAATTTTTATATGTCTTACAGCTGTCCAGGGTTTTGTGTTGGGGAATTAAAAAAATAAGTGGTAGAAAGGTGGAAGAACTTTGGAGGAAAGATACTAAGTACATAACGAGTTGTTAAGAGACAGTTAGAATGGAAAGACATAAGACTGCGACAAAGGTACAGTGTTGATAGGAATGGATGGATGAATATGACAACTATTTAAGAGTTGTTTCTTGTTTTCTCAACCAAAAAGAGTAGAGGTCACATGTGTAAAACATTTTTTTTAATTTCACTTTATCACTGTTATTAGCTCCTACTTCCTTACAACTAAACTAGAAGTGACATGAATTTTTTAATAACTGACATTTTTAGCTTAATGTTTTTTAGTAGAGAATGAAAATTTCTTTGAGTGTAGATCACTTGTACAATGATTTATAAAACTGAGTTTTGTAGGATGTGCGTACTAAAATTAAAAAGCTCAAATCTGATAACAATACTGTGAGGAGGGTACAAGCAGCTTTCTGATATCCAACACACATGGAGTGGTGTGAATTGCTAGAAGTTGAATGATCTCCTGTACTTTTTAAAGGAAGTGTTTTTTCTGAGGTTGTGATAGGTACGGGTTAGAGAAATGTCCTGATGATGGAAAGCTGCTGGGATTTAGTAGGTAGTGTGTTTTGGTAATGGGCAGCCCAAATCCAACAGTAATAAATAAGGACTGTCTCAAGTCTAGCTGAGTTGGTGTTGGTTTTCGGCAGGCAACTTGCTTGACTTTCATTGCTTTTCCCCCGAAGCCTGATTGAGATGCTGGGGGAAGGACCTGGACCTTAAACATCTCAGAGAGTGCATCTGTATATGTCTACACATCTCTGTAGATATACTAAATCAGGTTTTACTAGGAAATCTTTCGATTAACTTCTGTAGAGATCAGATCCTCTGGTAGGTGCCATATCACTCCTTTAAACTTACGACAATAGCAGTTTAATTTATAGGAGTGGACAGCTTTCAAAAGTTCAAAGTCCAAGAGAGTTTTGTTAAAGCCAAATAAAATAGAATTTTAATCACCACTTGGCAGTTTTGGTCAGTGTAAGAATGTTAATCTGTGATCTTTGTACTTAATTCAAATACATTAAATTGAGGTATAAGAGTATATTTTTGCTTAGGTTAACTTAAGTGGAATATCCACAAAATTAGGTTGTACAGTGCTTCTGATTTTCCTACTAATGAACACTTATTGGAGGATAATTGGGTACGTATACTTGATTCATAGGACAATTGAAGGTGTTTCTCTAATATGCATTAACTGTTCTTAATGACCATTAGCTTTCAAGTATTTTCTGTCCCTCACCTTGTCAGATTATTTTCTTATATGTGTTTTTTCCAGTTTTGAGAAATAATTGACATGCATCATTGTATAAGTTAAGACTTACAGCATGATGGTTTCATTTATATACATTGTGAAATGATTACCACAATAGGTTCAGCTGACTGTATTCTCATATAGATGCAATAAAAAGAAAAGAAAAAACAGAAAAATATTTTCCTTATGATGAGAACTCTTAAAATTTATTCTTCATAACTTTCCTATTTATCAAACAGCATTGTTAGCTGTAGTCGTTGTGTCAAACATCACATCCCTAGTACTTATTTTATCTTCTGACTGGAAGTTTGTACCTTTTAACCACCTTCTTCCAATTCACTCTTCTTCCACCCTTAATTGGTTTTCATTAGAGTTTTTTTTTTAGTTTAAAATTTGATTAAAGGATATATAAACTTAAGATATTTGTATTAACTGAAGAAAAAACAGAGCATGCATTACTCAACATTCATTCAGCAAAGGATTACTTTTTCCAGGCATCATTTTAGGTACTGGGTAAGTAGTGGTAGACAGAACATACAAGGTCCCTTCTCTCATGGAGCTGACATTCTGGTGAGGCAGGCAAGAGACAAAAAAAATAAACAAGTAAACAAGGTCATTTCAGATGGTGATAAGTGTAACAAAGAAAAAGAAACTAGGATAATGCAATAGAAAGTTATAAGGGGGCTATTATAGGGTTGTCAGGGAAGTCTATTCTGACGTAATAACACATGAACTATGACTTTGAGGATGGTAAGGAACCATCCAGTTGGCCAAAGTATGATTGTGGGTTTTCAGTGGGAGAAGGAGGTGAGAAATGTGTAGATGTCAAAGATGTAGGCAGGGGCCATATCATGTTAGGCCCTCATGGACTGTGGTAGAGTGTGGATTTTATCTAACACTTAAAATTTCATGAAGCAGCTTTTCTCTAGTAGAATCTAAATAAAATTGGTAGTATTCCCCAAATGCTGGTAGGAATTCAATGAAATGACTTTTCAGCTTGAAGTTATTGGAAGTCCTACAGAAATTTCTCAAGCACATTAAATCTTTAGCATTATAATAATCTCTGGAATAATTATATCATTGAGCCTGTCATGGTTATATCCTGAGACTTGGTAGAAGTGCTACCTTAATGCTTACATGCATCCTTATGTGCCTTAGGTCGCTTATCTGACCAAGAAAAAAAAAATGGTTATAGTGGCCTCCTTCTAACACGCTCTATGGTGTGAACTAAGAAGTATGAAAAGTTTTTTTTTTTTTTTTCTCAGTGTCGGTAGTAGCACTACGTTCAAATTGTTACACTTCTGTAAAAATGTAAAAGCGACTTAAGATGGAGAAAAATAATGGTGTTAAGATTTGCAAATGTATGATTACCTTATTCTACCCCAGTTTTTTTCCAGCAGAAATGTAGTATCCATTATCTACCTTCACTAACTTCCCAAACATATATATATATATGTACGTATGTGTATATGAATGTATACGTAGATATATATGTATTTTTGGTGGGTTTAATTTTGTTCATCTGTTACTGCATTGGGAACTTCATTAAATTTCTGGTTAAGTCTAGATTTATCTAAAACATATAGAGTTTTTAAGAAAATTATCGAATGTCGTTTACTGTGTTATGTACTTTTATATTTATGTGTATTTATAGAGCAGTGCTTCAGGAAAAATAACAATTCTGTTTCATTCCTTTACTTAAATCTTTAATATTTTTAAGTTACAAAGGTACTTAGTAGTTCTTATCTTCCTGTACAGTTTTTTGATATTAAAACATTTGGGTACTTTCAAAGGAAAGATATTCCATTACAGCAGAAAAATTAGAAATTGCTCATTGATAACCTTTTTATGCAAATCATATGGTCCCAGTTGGTCTAAACTCTCTGGGCATTGATCAGTATACAAATATCTAAGCCCTTTATGGGCCTTTGATTTATTAATGCTATATTTTTTAATTTGTACTCATTTTAAATAGAGTTTTAAAGAAATGATGTTATCATTTGGTCTCTTTCCTTTTTTTAGGAAACAGAGAACACTGCACACAAAGTTGGAAATGAGTCCACTGTACAAGAATTGAAACAAGATGTGTCTAAAAAGGTTGGTAGATAAAATGTCAATATTAGTTTAGCAGATGGCACTTAATTGGTATATTGAAAGTAGAAAATTTTTCATATTGTTTTAGTAAGTATAGTGCTCTGCGTATGGTAAATATTCAGTAAATGTTTCTTGAATCTGTTGAATTTGTGATTGAAGACACATCAGGCTTTTTAGAAGTCATTTCATAATTGATAATTTATTCTTTAAACAGCATTTTTAAATTGCATTTATTGGGGTGAAATTGGTTAATTGGATTATATAAGTTTCAAGTGTATAGTTATATAATATATCATCTGCATATTGTATGTGTGCTCTTCATTAACCCAAAGTTTAGTCTCCTTCTGTCGCCATATATTTGACCCTTTTTACTCTATTCAACCTTCTCCCAACCCCCTTCCCTTCTGGTTTAAAACTATTTTGAAAAATGTTTTGTGATGTGCTTTTATTTTTTATGCTTATATTTTTATTAAAATGAGTTTTAATGACGCTTGAGGTTACTACCAAGAGTTAAAGGAATTGAAAATCTCAGTGTAGCTATTCTGATGTCTTTTGGAGTTGGAGATTATAAGAAGTCATTACTCTGGCTATCATCAGTAAATCAGAGGACAATGAATGTTGTTAGGACTAAGGCACAATGGTGGCTGTCCATCCAGCCCTCGTTCTCGCACCAGGTAATACAGACTTTCTCAGTATGAATCCTGTGTGAGCCTCTGACCCAGCTTCGGCGTCCCAGAAAAATTCTCCAGACCAGCTGAGGTGGAGAAGAGGCAATTACCCAGTGGCTTTGGCAGAAAGCAAAAGGTATTGAAGAGCTTTCAGCAAGAGTATGATGAATTCCATTTTAGATAGGATGAGTTTGCTATGCCAGTAGGACACCCAAATGGAGATGTCAAACAGAGATTTCAAAATTTGGTTCTAAATGCTCAGCGGATAGGTTGTAATTGAAGATATGGATTTGTGAGTCACTGCATCCACTTGCCCACAGGAACCCTTGCATTCCTTTCCTGCAGATGATGGAGTTGTAGTGACTCACCGCTGTCCTCTTTCCTTGATCAACCATTGCTCAGACTTGTCAAGAGCACTATTTCTAAACATATGATACAAGAACCACCTATATCAAGGAAGAGAAAAAAAATGTTGGGGATGATAGAGGCTCTGTTCATCCTGCTTGTGACCAAATCAGAGTTGTGACAGAAACACGGAGCAAACAGCAAGAAAAGTCGCCTGGGATGTAGAGGAACAGAAGCACTAAAACTAGGGAGAGAAATAATCAACTTGAAACGGTAGTAGGTAGGAGGGGGCAAAGAAGTGAGGCTGCCCAGTCCAAGCAACTGATTGGGACAGAGGCTGTGGCAGTGGCAGCCAGCAGCTACAGACGCCTTTTAAAGGGGCCATGTGTGCGAGCGGACTTTCACGGTGACAGACCTGCACACTCTGAGCACAAGTGCCGGTTGGCTGCTCTGGGGGCACCAGGGACTTACAGGGGAAAACTGAGTTGTTGGAGTGAGGACCGGAGCGAGGCTTTCTTCCAGACAGAAGTGCTGGTGGTATCCATTGTTCTTCTGTTGAGCGCCCCCTGCCCCACTCCCAGTGTGTCGACACAGCACCACCATAGCTGAGACTGGATAACACAGGATTCCCTGAAACTCCGCCTCCCCCAACTCATGGCCCCACCCAAGCCACATCAAAATTAAAGTGAAAAAGGTTAAATACAAGGAGAGAATCTTAAAAGGAGCAAGAGAAAAGCAGGGAGCACCCATAAAACTTCCAGCTGATTTCTCAAAAGAAACTATGCAGGACGGAAGGGCTTGGCACAAAATATTCAATGTGATGATAACCCAGGATCTACAACCAAGAATACTTTATCCAGCAAAAGCTCTCATTTAGAGTTGGACAGATAAAGAACTTTCCAGACAAAAATAAGTTAAAGGAATTCATTAATACCAAGCCAGTGTTACAGGAAATGTTGGAGAGACTTCTTTAAGAAGAAAAAACATGTATCAAAAACAGGATTAAAGAATGATCATAACTACATTCCTATCAACAAGTACCTCAAATGGAAAAGAATTAAGTGTTCCAAA